>QVRM01002916.1:0-240879 GCA_003439945.1 Dermanyssus gallinae | reverse complement strand
GAAACCAGGTCCGGTTTGTAAGAAACGAGCCGGTTTGTAAGAGAAACGAGCCGGTTTGTAAGAAACGAGCCGGTTGTACAAACGAACCGGTTTGTAAGAAACGAGTCTGTTTGTAAGAAACGAGCCGGTTTGCGAGAAACGAGCCGGTTTGTAAGCCGGTTTGTAAGAACGAGCCGGTTTGTAAAAAACGAACCGGTTTGTAAAAACGAACCGGTTTGTAAGAAACGAATCGGTTTGTAAGAAACGAGCCGGTTTGTAAGAAACAAGCCGGTTTGTAAGAAACGAGCCGGTTTGTAAAAAACGAGCCGGTTTGTAAGAAACGAGCCGGTTTGTAAGAAACGAGCCGGCTTGTAAGAAACGAGCCGGTTTGTAAGAAACGAGCCGGTTTGTAAAAACGAGCCGGTTTGTAAGAAACGAGCCGGTTTGTAAGAAACGAGCCGGTTTGTAAGAAACGAGCCGGTTGTAAGAAACGAGCCGGTTTGTAAAAAACAAGCCGGTTTGTAAGAAACGAGCCGGTTTGTAAGAAACGAGCCGGTTTGTAAGAAACCGGCCGGTTTGTAAGACACCGGTCGGTTTGTAAGAAACGAGCCGGTTTGCAAAACAACGGTACAACGGCGACGAATAAGCGCAACGGAACAATCTCTACAATCTTTTCTAATTCGTTTCTCAATGTAATTTGCTTCTACGTTCGTTTTCGGCAATTCCAGAAATTGTTTCCGCTCTAACGTTTGCATTATCTAAACGGGAAGCCATAAAAACAAACGTAGAATAGCTGATATCTCAGCGAACCTTGTTGTCAAATATATATTTTTGTTGCTTTTTATTTTTTTTAAATATATATATATATATATATATATATATACTAAAACAAATGAAACGTCGTTTTAGGTAGACCTGAGTAAGCTCATTTTACACAAATAGTGTATATATATATATATATATATATATATATATATACACTGTCGTCAAGTTCACTGGGAGACAATTGTTTACAACGCGTTATGAGTTATATATATATTCGTCCAAGCCGAGTTACTGACTGAGTGACTATATCTAGGGTCAGCAGCCGATTTTTAGCTTGCGGAAGATACGCAGCAAGTAAGAACAACTGTGTTGACTTGCACAAAGTGCAAGCCCACTTCCAGTCAGCTTTTGTTGTATGCTGCCCCATTTAATGTACATCAACTTGGAACAAATTATATTTGGGGTGTCTGGTATATCTGCAGTGATTTTACGTCCGGAATTGTATCTACGAGCGTGCATCTACACCGTATGGGTTCTCTACACAAGATCATATTAGACACTAGATAGATACGCCAGGTGTATTGTAAGCAAATGACACCCTCGAACATTTGTGTTCGGGGGAATGGGGCCCGACAAGGCCGTAAGAATCTGACCTCCATACAGTACAAACATCGTGCGTGACACGAACAACTACTCTTGTTTCCTCTCTATCCCAGCCCAGCTAGCGTCCGGCCCCGCAATATGATCGAAACACTAAGTTAAAACAAGAAACGCACAAATGATGATGCACTTTTGACTACAAGAGAAACAGTGCAGTAGACTTGTTATTTGAAGTAGCCGAACATATCTATGCAAACATGCAAAGTAAAGGAGCGGTAAACCACGGGTGAATCACGACATGTTCTTTTCAAATAGCACTGAAGCAATTTTAACATATATATGTATAAATATATTTTTTGCGGACCGCTGTATTGGCAATCTGTGTTTGCGAAAATTATATATATATATATATATATATATATATATATATATATATATATGTATAATTGTTATTTAGCATGACATCTTACAGTTAACAAATATAGCACAAATATTTATTCTCTAAATCTAACAGAAAGATTTAGATCCCGTCTTTGCAAGGCCCGTACGGTAACACTTTGCTTTATTTTTAGTAGGGATGAACGCAAGATATGCTGCGATACAACCGCTTTAAAATCCTGAATGCAAAATACGCGTACGATATATAATAAAAGGTTTGTAACTTATAGAAGCCGCAGTTCCCATGATATGTCGTATCTGAATCCAACAAAAATCGCTCATAAGCAACGTATCTGTTACACAAATCTTGATTTTACGGCGTACTTTCCTAATTAAATTAGAATTCGTAATTTTCAGGCGTTTGTAGTGTCTGTAGAAACACATATAACTTGGCATACCTGTCGTCTCGAGGCGGTGCTTTCCCCCTGATGTCTCTGACCTCGCGAGCTTCACGGTGAGCTGTCGGATGAAGATCGTGTTACTGGTCCACCCAATGGTTAACGGGCCACCGTCACGGGAAGCCGACGCACAGTGGTGAACGTTCTCGAAAATGACACAGTTTCTGGTGTTCACTTGCTTCCTGGAGAAATTCTCCACCGAGTATCCTTTCCGACTATTCCATTGCCATGTTGCTGTGCCCTCGTTCAACGGTAACGTCCTTTCCTTGTTTCGTTTTTCTTCATCTTCTCTTTCTCCTTCGGTTACTTTCTACAGTGACATTGCTGTGTCTGCTGCTGTTGTTGCTGCTGCTGTTGGAAAAGGAGTCTTTTTGTGATTTTGTCTCTCCTATCATGTCTTCTTTTACCATATCAACAATATCAACAACAGCAGCAACAGCAACCACAAACCCAACAGCAACAACCCAATGGGGGGTGTGATGTGTTGATGCTGTCACTGTTTTACTACCACTACGATAGCGTCAGCAACAGGGCGGAGGCCAACCGCACAATGCGAGTACATAATCAAGTTCGATCGCTGCAACCGGCCCGGCAGAGCGACCTTTTCATTCCCTACGCGCAGCAATAGTACGTAACACTATTTCACTCTTCTCCTATAAGAGAAGAACAAAAAAAAACCGGCCCGCTGGCATCCACTATCTGTGTGCTATCAACGCGCGTGGCAGTGCTAGGGTGGCAGCTACACTGCTGCGCGGAGGAGAGAGCGCGCTGGATCTGCTGCGGCTGGTGACGACCGAGTCTGCATGCACCAGATTCTTCCTCGACCTTCTGGAAGGAACTCTGGCGATTCGCTCTCCACGCAGCGGCTTCCTGGTTGGGCTCCTTTGGTTGGACGGCGGGCGGGCGGGCGGGCCGCAGCGAGATTTGCTCTGCCGTTCTTAGTGTGGGCCGGCCGTTGTGCGGCGAGACTCTGGAGCCACGGAACGGTAGACACGCCATCTCCACCATCTGATGGTGATGCTGTTCTTTCTTCATCGTCTATCGGACGATGCTGCTGCTGCTGCTGGACAGACACGGTCGAGGTGGTCGTAGTTGTGTATTGCTGTTGCTGCTGCTGTAGCCGTTTTTTAGCGTGGCTGTTTTCTCTCCTGTGTCACCCCCCATCCAGTCTTGGCCACTGAGCGCAATATATAATCGTACACGATTATATCGAGCGACAGCAAAAATAAAAGACGGCAAAACGTCGACAACAATCATCAGTATTATATGAATATATATATATATATACATATATATATATATATATATATATATATATATATATATATATATATATATATATATATATATATATATATATATATATACACTGGCCGCACTACACTTAGCGCAAAACGAGAAGCCCATACAAAAATCCTCGCGGCTCACGACGAAACTACTAGGCTATTTTAGGCGAGGCTTTTGAACAACACTGATTTAAAAGTGAGTGTATGGAAAATAGTGAGCCTTTCGATATGCTTTGAATCTTTAGTATTAGATGGACTACGGACCTTGCCGCAGCCTGCTATGCTAAATAATTAAATGTGCTTGGTTCTGTGAGCCGTCCTCATGCATGTCTTGCAGTGAACTAGTCGAAGATTTACACCAGTTAAGCTGCCTAAAAAGTCCCGGCAGGCCCACAAAACACGCACATTTCATAGAAATAGTGAGAAGGACACTGAGGTGAGATATTCCTATACGACCCACACTCGAGCCTGAAGGTCTGAGTGAAAGCAATGAGTTACGACCTGATTAGTGCGGTCTTACGCACGGTGACGTTTTGCACGCTTTCGTCACAGGTCTGTCGAGTGTGGATGAGTCGCAGAACATGCGACGAAAGTATCTCCAACTCTCAAGGAGCTACTACGTCTTTCCTATTGCTCTGGATACCTTTAGGCCTATAAGTGTCAGTCGTGCGATGTTTTTGAAGTATAGCGCAAATCGTACTGATGTTATTACGGGAGACCGAAACAAATCGATATTTTTGAGGTAGATGATGTCATTGGCGCTTTGTAGAGAGGACGCGGCTGCTGTTTTAGGCGTTATAAACTGATTTAAAATAACTGATAAGGGTGAAGACGTTCATTTATCGCAATTATAATAATTAAACACTAAAATAATAATAATAATAATAATAATAATAATAATAATAATAATAATAATAATAATAATAATAATAATAATAATAATAATAATGACAGCGCTAAAGAAAAAAGACGGCTCTATTAGACCTATAGCATGCGGCCTTACAATCAGGAGGCTTGTCGCTAAAGTAGCCATTGCCATTACAAGAACAACAATTGTGACAGCAATTTCACCAAGTCAGATAGGCGTTGCAGTGAAAGGCGGTGCAGAAGCGGCAGTCCACGCAGTACGAGCATTTGTTGAAGCAGAAGGTCCAGTACGGGTCCTAGTAAAATTGGATTTTCGTAACGCCTTCAATACTATACGACGGTCTACATCCTCTAAGCTGTCTAAAAAGCCCTGGCAGACTTACAAGACACGCGGAACTCAACGCCATAGTAAGGAGAGCCCTTAGAAGGGCAGGGATACCATCCACACCCGAGCCGAAAGGTCTTTATGGAAGTAGTGAGCTACGACCGGACGGGGTCACCATTCCGCTATGGTCACATGGTAAAAGCCTTGCATGGGATGTAACCGTTTCATGCACAGCGGCCTTGTCGTATCTACGTCACAGCGCAGTTGAATCTGGATGGGTTGCAGAACGCGCGGACTCTGAAAAACGAGGAAAGTATCTCGAGCTGTCAAGGAGGGTACCACTTTGTACCCATTGCATTGGAGGACACTTGGGCCCATTAGCACAGGTACGGCGAAAATCCTGAAGGATATTGGAAAGCGTATAGAAGATATTACGGGTGATCGACGCGAGGCCATGTTTTTGAGACAGATGATGTCTTTGGCCGTGTGTAGGGGGAACGTGGCTTCTATCATAGGCGCCATGAATTGAGGAAATCAGCAGAGCATCATGAACCTGGCTTAAACGTTCATACCTCACAATTGTAAAACCGAAAAATAATAGTAAATAATAATAATAATAATAATAATAATAATAATAATAATAATAATAATAATGACAGCGCTAAAGAAAAAAGACGGCTCTATTAGACCTATAGCATGCGGCCTTACAATCAGGAGGCTTGTCGCTAAAGTAGCCATTGCCATTACAAGAACAACAATTGTGACAGCAATTTCACCAAGTCAGATAGGCGTTGCAGTGAAAGGCGGTGCAGAAGCGGCAGTCCACGCAGTACGAGCATTTGTTGAAGCAGAAGGTCCAGTACGGGTCCTAGTAAAATTGGATTTTCGTAACGCCTTCAATACTATACGACGCGATGTAGTGCTTGATGAGGTAAGACTCAAAGTGCCGCAACTTTTGCCGCTAGCTTGGCAAAGCTACAAGGAACCGACTCTGCTGTCCTGGGATGAAAAAGCACCACTATTATCAGCTAGTGGAGTGCAACAAGGCGATCCGCTTGGACCTGCTTTATTCTGCCTCGGCGTATCCAGTTTAGTAGCACGCATGAAGAGCCCTCTCAACGTTTGGTACCTAGATGACGCAACGATTGGAGGCCCACTTGATCTGGTTGTGTGTGATATTATCAACATGCTGAATTTTGCAGAAGAGGGAGGCCCTTAGCCTCAATGCCTCTAAGTGTGAAGTCATTACATTGGGAGGTAATGCCCAAGAACAATATGAAATTTTTAGAGCGGTTTCGAATGTCTTGCCAGAAATGAGGCGCGTTGACTTAGACGAGCTGGAGCTTCTGGGAGCCCCAATAAGCTTACGATCGATTTCAAAGACCCTTAAAGAAAAATGCACTGGACTGAAGCAAATTCGCTCTCGCTTAACGGCGATGCATTCGCAAGCAGCTCTGTGTATCTGGAGATACAGCTTGGGCTCGCCAAAGCTTAACTATACTCTGCGCACTTCACCAGCTATTAAATGTCACGAAGATCTTCAAGCTTACGACGATACCGCAAGAAGCATTTTAGGTGAAGTATTAAACGCCGACCTGCATGATGACACTTGGAAAAGAGCAACCCTTCCAATTGCCGAAGGAGGACTTGGTATTAGATCAGCGGCGGAGCTGGCTCCCATGTGCTATGCCGCGTCTCTATTGAAATTTGGTAAACTCGCAAAAACGTTGGTCGAACCAGGCATCCGTCAAGGAATCACAAGAGCCAAAGACGCTGCAGAGCTAATAGCTAGACGAGCAATTGGACCGGGTCCCTGGCAAGAACGTCCCACACAGCATACATTGGACTCCTACAGATGCAGCGCTGCAGCTAGAGAGCTGTTAGACAGCCTCCAATCTCCAGTGAAAAAAAATCTCCAGTGAAAAAAGCTGTCTTTCTGGCAGCACGGGACACATTTAGTGGAGGCTTTCTAAAGTGTCTCCCTTCCCCGCAGCTGGGTACCATGCTGGACAACACCTCATTCCGCATGGTAACAGCTCTTCGAATAGGTGCCCCGGTTTGCAACCCTACAGTTGCCGCGCATGTGGTACCACAGTAACTGAAGACGGACTTCACCCTCTTAGCTGCATCAAAAGCCATAGTAAAGTTTCTAGACACGCTGAAATCAATGAAATTATAAGAAGAGCCTTACGCGGAGCTAGTATACCAAGCAAGATTAGGACTTCATGACGACAAAAGACCTAACGGTGTAACAATCCCGCTATGGGCTAACGGCAGATGCTTGGTATGGGATGCTACAGTGTCCTGTACAGTGGCTCCCTCGTATACGCCACAGTTCACTAGAAGCGGGATGGGTTGCCGAGCGCGCAGATAATGGGAAAAAACGCAAGTAATAAGAACTGGAGACAAGTTATATCGTAGTGCCAATATCGATGGAAACAATGAGCCCGGTAAGCAAGGGAACCAAGAGATTCATCAGTGAGCTGGGCCAATGGATTACAGATCTCACAGGGAATCGGCGCGAAGGCGAGTTTCTACGGCAACTGCTGTCGCTTGCAGTGTGCCGAGAAAACGCCGGCTGTATTGTCGATTCCATGGAATAATATTTAGGAGTTAGGAGAAGACAACCGTTCACACCTCACAATTGTAACATTTAAACAATATTAATAAACAATAATAATAATAATGATAATAATAATAATAATAATAATAATAATAATAATAATAATAATAATAATAATAATAATAATAATAATAATAATAATAATAATAATAATAAAATTATTATTGCTACTACTATTACGTATTATCATTTAATTATTACAGTTGTGACGTATGAACGTCCTAAGCCAAATCCATCATGCCCTGTTTCCTTCCTGTCAATTCATGATAATAATAATAACGTACAAGCAATTATATATATATATATATATATATATATATAACTCCAAGGGGCATAGTGAGTATTTGCCATGTGTTTTAGTGAACGGTTCTTGTTTCAGTACCTATTTGCCGGCAATTTCCTTCAATGGGGACCTTTAATTGGGCGCTAGGGGTTGATTGGTACGGAACGTAACGTCGAACGCAGCGACGACATATCAAGGATTTGCAGCAGCTGCTGCTATACTAAGAACACGATCACAGGTTTGCGATCGAAAGTGCAAGCAAGCGGCTTGGCGCCTATCTGCTTGGCAGGACATCGCCGATCGCATGAAAGCTATTTGCATGATCTCAACGATGTAGAGAGCGGTGCAAACCTGCGATTTTCTACGGCGCCCGTCCTCCTGCCAGCAGCGAAATCTCAGAGCGAAAAAAAGCGTCCCAGATTTAATTAGCGATTTGGCGATACATTGCGGGGTATAAGGGAAGACGCGACAATAGTTAATTAGGATAGTGAGATGTCCGCCGCTTTCGGAAGATTTCGCCACAACGGACGAGCGATGAAACGACATCGACACGCGGTTTGACAGGATCACGTGCAACGATGATGAAAACTTCAATTATTACTCTGAGTAGTATGATTTCAATGATCTCAATAAACGAAGAATTATTAGTTTGCTTTACTGACAAAATAGCAATAGATATTTTACGTTGTTATATGAGACGATGTACAGAAACCGGATTGGAGCATTCAAGTAAGTGATATGGCGTGCACTGCTGACCGCAGCGTTGACAGGTACATGATTTACCAGCTTCATGGTAACCAGGTCGGTCACAAAATGTATGGTTAAAAACCCTTTAACAGCGAATCGAAGATTAGCATGACGAGTTTTCTTATTGGGGGCCTTCCACTTGTCCGAGGTAAGGGCTGGTGTTATAAAAAAAAGTCTAGATTGATATCGCCCACTTTCCTTCTTTCAATTACGAATGTGCTGCTTAAACGCCTTAGTACGAGGCAGATTGAAGCTATGCTGCAAAGCCTTTGTGAATGGAGTTGTTTCAAGCGGCAGATAGACAAGCCGGTTGCGGCTTGGCTTGGGGACATTCAGGATGCGTGTGAGGAATGCAGCTTTGAAGGCTATCGACGTCAGCAAGGTTCGCTGAGGGCTGAGGTAAAGTTATATCACTTGTATCTCATACGTTCCGATGAACCATACGACGGTGCACATGTTGCATTGGGTTGATATCGATGTTTCTGATTCCTCTTTGCTGGCGATTAGGGTTGTCGTTTGCTTCATTGCAGTCAGTGCTGAACTGAGAAACGGTGCCGATGGTTAGCCGCGACTCGCTGCTCTGTTCATGCACTTTTGTTGATAACGCTGCCACCGCGTTGAGAAATTCATCTTTTCTGAACTCAACACAGTCGTCAAAGCCACAGTAGAGGATAACGTTGGTGGGGGCTAGCACAGTCAAGTACAACACTTTGTCAGCTTCGGTTAGC
The DNA here is from genome assembly GCA_003439945.1 of Dermanyssus gallinae. Classification (NCBI taxonomy): domain Eukaryota; kingdom Metazoa; phylum Arthropoda; class Arachnida; order Mesostigmata; family Dermanyssidae; genus Dermanyssus; species Dermanyssus gallinae. Next base: position 231,840 of record QVRM01002916.1, on the reverse strand, counting down.
ACAGAGAAAATTGTCCGGCGGCACGCGGGATTACAGGCTGACTTCCTCGGCAACTGGTTCATTATGTTCCTCTTAATTGATTTGATCGAGTGATCTCCCACAATTAACACGCACATCGTTTGACGTTGGAGCTGTTGTTTCTGCTGATGGTGCGTTCGTGCTGGTTGGCCATCGCCTCGCTTGACGTCCAGGTCTGACGTCTCCAAGGTTTGGGCTATGCTGACTTAATTGCAGTTGTCCTCGATGACGGAGTGTCTGAGCACGAGCCTTTGGTTCAAACAACAGGGGTTGCTCAAGGGGACAATCTCAGTCCTCTCCTATTTTCTGTTCTGGTTTCGGATTTACCATCAATAATCACTAAACGACACAAGTTCGTCAAGGTATTGCTCTATGCCGACTATTTGGTCCTGTTTTCCAGAAGCCGTTTTCACACTCAGCAGGCGCTCGCAACTCTGCAGAAGTATGTGAATGCTAATGGCCTGGTTATAAATGTGAGTGAAACAAAGGCGATTAAATTCAGGGGAGGCGGTAGGCTGGCTAGCGATGATAGGCTTCACCTTCAAGGAAACCCTGTCGAGTACGTGAAACATTTCGCCTACCTCGGCGTCGAATTAACAACCACTGGGTTGTGTTTTACGCGACATATCAAAGAAATAATCCGTAAGGGTTTTATGGCATTTCACAGTATTCTGTAAATACCAGTGCGGCTGTCGTTACAGGCAGCCTTGCAGCTATTTGATATAAAAATAGGCCCCACAGCTGGGTATGGAATACAAGTGATATGGCCGTACCTCAGCGCAGCGAACCTCGCTGATCTCGATAGACTCAAAGCTGCATTCCTCAAGCGTACCCTGGGTGTCCACAGAACAAGCCGCAACCGACTTGTCTACCTGGCGGCTGGAACACCTCTCTTCACAGAAACTTTGCAGCGAAGCTTCAACCAGCCTCACACTGAGGCATTTAGGCAGCACATCTAAAATTGGGAGGCGAAACTAGCTGATATCGATCCAGCCTTCTTTATGACGCCTGCCCTACCCTCGGACACGTGGAAGGATCCCAATATGGCAAATCGTCATCTCACCCTTCGATTTGCTATGCATGGTTTTCACCATAAAATTTGTGTTCGACCTGGCCACCATGAAGCTGACGAATCATGCAATTGTCAACGTTGCGGCCATCAGTGCACAACATATAATTTACTTGAATGCTCCAATCCGGTTTCCGTCTAATGTAACAAAATATAATACCCACTATTTGGTCAATAAACTTGAACTATATATAGCGGTACCTTTCACATAGATACGGCTTGTTATGCGCAAATAGACAGATATATGAGGCGCGCTTATCATGTGTGTGATTCTGTCAACTCTGAAAAATGTATGACAATCTACATGATAGATTATTTTATTTCTACCTAGCCCGAGGGGTCGACTCCTTTACATCATATTCTTCATTACAAAAGTAAACGAACTACTGCATTGCGCTATGTACAATCGCAGACAACCGGGTCCGTAGTAAAAAGCACAAAGTCGCATTCAGTCCTTCCTGGCAACAATTTTGCGCAAGTGGGCCTTCGTAGGTGTCATTGTTATATACTAAAGTCGAAACACATTATATATATATATATATATATATATATATATATATCAACATGATGTGATGAGGATAATTTACGATTTTGATCATGTGATGGGATAATAATAAATAAATAACATAATGGATAGGCATAAATACCGAGAACTTGTATAGTCCAGTGTTTCCTAGCTTACAAGGAACAAGTCGTTTTTCAAAGGCGAACACAGTCGGCACGCACCTCTGCTTCAGACTCTGCTAAGGAACGTTCTTTCCTCTCAGAGCTGAATGCCACTTAATAATACTACTACGGATGAAATTCAAACAATCTATAGAACGAATATCTCTAAGTGACAGAGTGACTGATGCCGTAGGAGTAAGCGATACGCGTGTACAGCTGGCAGATGCGTACAGAGCATATGGAGATCATCAGACCACGTTGTCATCACCATAACGGCTGCATATTTCTGCCATGATGCGCGATGCCACATATATATATATATATATATATAGCGATTGTTGTTGTTTTCCGGAACAAGCCGGAGCAAACACAAACTATTTGTTGTGTTCGATATATATATATATATATATATATATATATATAAATATATATTATATTACTGTTGAGTAAACATATATATATATATATATATATATATATATATATATATATACATATATATGTTTACTCAACAGTACTTATGGTAGCAAGGTCGCTGACTCTTAGCGGGATGGTTTGTCATCGATTCTCAGTAAGCATCGCTCAAAGAAAATTTGATCAATAGCAGGGGTAGAAACGGCGATACTTCGGCAGATGACAGCTAGATGACTAGTGCACTGGCTTCCTAAATCACGTCGTCACCGCCCCAAGTATATAAACGCCCAGCGACCGCGTAAATAAGCTTGCATCGCGATGAAAATTTCACTGTATTCGTAGTGATGCAAGACGCACTGCCGTAGGGCTTACACGCCCTTTTACTTGGCACTAAACTGGGCCTTCGCTCCGTGCACATAGCTTTCAAAGTTTAGCGTACGAAATCTTTATTGTAAGTCCATTACGGAAATTCATGCCGAGAAGTTGTAGGTCCCCCAATTTGAGTTGTCTCACCCTAGGTACTGAAGTAGGTTCGCGAGCGACGCAGTGCAATAAACGTTCCCATGGACTCTTGGTAGGGTACTACCACATACGGCCGACCCTAGAAGCTGTGTACCCTTGTGATTGAATATTGAAGAGTTCCAATAGGGTAATCAATATTTCATTGCACCACATGGTTAAGCCCGACCCTTGTTGCGCTATTATTCTGTTTGAATCACCAAGTCTGAGTCCTTTAGGCATGTGGGAAGTACTCGTTACTGTTCACACTTGGGGGTTCTCCTCAAGATGAATTGGCTTTCCGGAACGGGATTCGACCAGAAGGTTTAAGTTGCCGAAACGAAACGGCGTGGCTGTCACCAGAAAGAAATAACCGCATATTTTCAGGACATGTTTGCCGGGTTTTTTTTTATATGGTTCTTGCCGCCTGTTGAGTGATTATTGTACGCCACATGTTTGTTCAGCGAGTGTTATGTGAGCAGTGTAATCCTCAGTGCGGCACTAGGAAGGTTGTAGAACATAATCTGCTTCGAAATCAACACCTCCAGCAAGCAATGACTTAGGTACGTGAAAACTTCTATGTCTAATAAAGTTCAGACGACGTCCTGTCTGTAGAGTAGAAGGCAAGTCTTCTTAGGACCGAGAAAAAAGAGATTTCTTATCAGCTTTCTCCTATCGGAACATAGCTGGCTTCTTCTTTTATAAATCAGTCAAGGCGGCAGCCCTAGACGGCTGACATAATGTTTGTTGTTTGAGGCCGAAACCTTGAAGGTTTCATAAAAGAAACCAAATATTTACCCGAAATCCATGAAAATGATTTCGGTATTGGCCGCAATAAAAAAGCGGTCCGACTTATCGGAAATATTGGAGGGCCCACGGATAGCGGCAACTAGAACTGAAACTAGACTCGGTAAATGCTATTTTGCCACCTTATTTGCTCTCCCCTCCCATGTGACAATGTTTTTTTCACGGGCCAATAACAATAAATGAATAAATAAATAGCAAAGAACGACAAATTCCTAACAAAGCATTGACGAATAAACGCCAAGAAAGAATACGAATAGGCGTCTTACTAATTGTGTGCAAACCGGTTTGCTCGGAGCGGCCGGGGGGCCCGGGGTGGGGGGGTTGACAACAATGATTAGCAACAATCTGGTATTTAATGCAAGTGGTCTGTTGATGATTTCGAATCAACAAAAATAATTAGGTGGTGTAAAACTACTATATCAAGATTGCTACAACCACCAGTGATAGTATTACTTCTATACTCGACTATTTCTACGACTAGTGTTAAAGCTACTCGATACCTTAAGCAGGTCTTCTACTATTCCTACTGCATGTCGAATTTTTCACCTATCACATCGACTGATATCGTTGACACCGCCGTCGCTGCTGCTGCTGCCTCTGCTTTTGCTTTGCAGCAGGCAATTCCCGTAAAGGGAAAGTTTGTAGATCACACAACAGTTCCTTTTTCCTGTCTGTCTCGCAAATTCCCGCATCTCTCTCTCTCTCTCTGTCTCTCCCAATGTCCTGCTTGAATATTCATCAGTGTGTCGTTAGCTACAGCAGCAGCAACAGCAGAATCAAAGTTGTGCTAGCGACCATTGTAGTCATAGCAGTACGGTAAGTTGTAGTAGCAGCAGTAGTAGTAGTAGTAAGATTACCATCATCAACCTGATTAACGCTAACTATTCGATCAGCGTTGGTAATCATCACCAAAGCTACGGCCGACATCATGATTGCCGCCATCATCGTTATGATTAACATCATCATTAACATCATCACTATTATCATCATCATTATCATCACAATCATCAGCATCAGCACTAAAATCATCATTCTCACAAGCTTGTTGTACCTGACCGTTTCGGCGCCAGTGTTCCTGTGTTTTGTTCTTCTCCTTTGCTTTCGCCTACTTGGTTGACTTTTCCTTCGACTTTCCATTGGCCTAGTTTTTCTCCGTCGTTTTTCTCTAGCTGCAGCCTTCGGCTTGGTTTCGTTCTACTACTGTGCCAGCGTCATTGTGCTCGTCTTAGCGTACACGTTTCTACAACAGTAGGGCAGGCGGGATTCCCCTTCTTGATTTCGTCGCCAGTGTTACTGCCTCACTACCACGTCCTCTTCCATATTCTCCTTGTGCTCTTTTTTCCTTCTTATTCTTTTTCTTCTGCTCTTCCTTGCTCATCTGCTCTTCTCCTGCCTTCTTGCACGTCCTGGCACCGATCCCACTGGGTCGCTGGGTAAGTGAGTCGACTTCGTCGTTCCTGCAATTGTGGGGGTTCCTCCGAAGGGAAGGGTGGACCCCCCAGTCTCTAGTAGTGTAGCGGTAAACGAACGACGGGGGAGGGGGGGCGGGGGAGGAAAGCAAGGAAACCCGCAAACGCGTTACTTCTGCTGCCGCCAAAAGGAGGTAACGATGACGGCCACGAGAACGGCGGCGATGATTTTCTCGTGCCCGTTTTAAAGCTCCGCACCAGGGCGTTGCTGGCATGGACCGCATGGGTCGAGTTCGGCTTGTCAGGGACGGGCCAACCAACGAACTGCAACGAACGACAAACTGGCATTTTGATGCTGGCTCTCCTTGGTCTATCTTCGCTCTCCTCCACCACTTCGTCTCCTCTCCCCTCCCGACCCACCTCTTCCTGCTGGTAAACCCCTCCCGTGAACATCATCAGCGCGGGCTGGCAACGCGTGAACTTCATCTCAACGGCCTCACCCCACACCTAGGCGCACCCTACACACACACTGCTACCACGGCCGCGCCACCACTATGATGACTACTGTTCACCACGCGGTGGCACGCATACCAACCAGCATATATTGCCAACCAGTGTCGACACTTCGAACGCACAGATTTAAACACAATTTTGTTGTTAACCAACTTTTACACCTAGATGTGCGGCACTGGCAAACAGTATTATACACTGAAAAGCCCAGACAAATACTAATGAAATGAAATACCAATAAACAAGTAGTGGTTTAAAAAAGTTAACAAAACGAGGTTCGGCGACTTTTGGGGAGCCGACATTGGAGGAACTACGAATGTTCACCAAATTCATAATACCATTCACAACGTGTGCACAAATTATTTTGATTGCACGCTTTATTACCACCACCTCATACAAAAATGAACTCTGCCCACTGCCTTCGTCTTGAAGCATTTGACTATCTACTTTCTTACCCTATCTCGGTTCAATGTATATTTAAGCCTCTGGTGGTTTTAAACTTAATTGCGTAATTTCCTAGATTTATCTTGTGAGACTCATTAAATTTGGAATCCCTTGGATATAAGAAATTCATGCAAGCAACTAAGATTATGATGACATGATCAAAAGGCAAACATCTCAATACAACCCATTCAGTTTGCCTCAAGCCTTTCCATTCAGCAACCCACTCAGTAGGTTCCGACGCATTGCTACGAAATGTTATTCGTATTGTGTATTACTCAGTCAGTCGAATCTTAATTTTGCCTCATCAACACATATTATTTGCGTGTAGCAAATATAGGAAAATTGTAGAAGTTGGAATATTAATATATATATATATATACGATACGTATATATTTAGATCTCAACTTCACCAATTTCAATATATATATATATATATATATATAGAGAGAGAGAGAGAGAGAGATGTATTCACTCTGTAGTTGACATCCGTTTGCTTGTTGCTGTTCTTGTCCCCGCTGCCCCATCGCAACGCAACAACCGACGACATGCTTCATGAACACAAGTCAACCACCGCAAGGCGGAGTACACACCGTGAAACTGCTACGGCCTAAAACGATACGATTGCAAGCAAGCTCGACGGCTTTACCAGGGTCCAGAAGGACGTGTGGTATTCAAACGCTGTTTATGCTCGGGTTCGTCGTCGTGTCTCCGCGTCGTGTCTCGACCAGGTTCCGTTTGCCGTCGGCTCGATTTCCCGAGTTCACTAATCTCTCTGTTTTCCATCTCGTCAGTATTTTGTACCTCTGTACCACTAATACTAGCAAAGCTGCCGCTACCACTATTACCACAGGTTGGGGCCATGCTGCTCCTTGACCTTCATTGGTGGCCGGTTTTCGGCGCCTTCCCACTGGGGGGGGGGGGGGGGTAGCCAGAAGCCAAGTCTTGACGATTTCTGTCCAGCTTCTCCCCTATTCTATAGGCGGTTATGGCGAGAGTCAGTTCTCATCTCACTCGCGCTGGCTCGGTTGTGCTGCTGAACGGAGACCGGGGGAGGCCCTTGGAGGGGTGCCAAAATGCTGCAGCCCGGTAGCGCGCACTTTTCTGCGAACTGCGAACGTTTCGCCCGACCGCCCCAGTCATGGTTGCGGCCGCTCGTTTCCTGCTAGTCTGCCGCTACTAGAGGAACGCGCCCTGTTCCTTCGCCGGTTCTGCCTGTCGGTCCGTTCCTCTGTTGGCTTGGGGACTGGTCTTCGGGGGCTGGTCGTCGGGGGGCGACCGCTGTAGGGAATGAGGGCCGTTGACGCCCCGAGAACGAATTCGTTGCCGAAAGTTGTAGTGGCCGTTATGTGCCGTCGCCTGCCGCTTATCCTGCAGCGGGCCTGCAGGCCACTTTTGTGCGAATTCGGACGACGACGACGACGATGCAGATCTGACTGAAAACTCACTTCAGCCAATTTGTTTGCATACAGATACGTAAGCGCGCCGGCGTACACAAAGACGCACACGAGAACGCACGACCATACAGAACAACCAGAGACTACGACCCACACATATCAACACATCCACGACGCACTCACAAACCAAAAGCAAGTCGTAGATAGATAGATCATTCACAAGTGCTGCTACCTTACCGCCATTTGCGAGAATCAGACTAAGGCAGCAACAATTGTATATATATATATATATATATATATATATGCGGGGTCTATCAGGAAGATTTTTAGAGCGATATAAGGAGTTGCTCGCTAAAGCATATATTTTTTCCAATGCAACATTAATGTATCTGAGAAGTCTTGTTTTGAAGTGAGAGAGTGACATTATTCAAATTTGTGACACTGGTCTCGCTGCCCAACCCAGAATGTGCAATTGCGAGACAACCAATCCTTCTATATAGAGACTAACCACATTGTCGTGTTAGTGGCTCCGCTTCTCATGAAAACAATATAAGGCCGACCAGAAGTTGCAGCATGGTTGTTTGGAAAAAAACTCGCGAAAAGTGAAGTTCTTTGATTAGCTTTTACGTCCAGCGCCTCACAAATAATCCCAGGACTATTCACAGCGCTAAAAGTAACGCTTTCGGGCAAATGCGGACCGGATTGGCGTAGATTTGATACGGCGAATAATTTTCAAATGATTGCCATGAAAAGCGTAATGTATGTTTGAGCGTTATTAGAGGTATATATATATATATGCATACATTCTGTCTTTTTTTTAACACCGTATCATTTTTTTTGCGATGTAGCTGTGCCAAATGTAGGGATCTCGTGTTTCAAAGTAATTCGAGACCCCAAATGAAGATGGAAGTCTCCGCTGTTACTCTATGAGCATGTAAGACTGTAGTCTTTACACGATTGGTTATAATAAATGTGTGTATTGTGACAAAAAATGAGCGGCTGTATCTTTTGTCGCGAACTGAATATATATATACTATATATCAGGGAATATTCAATTGTGTCCGTACCGACAAGTACGAAATAGCGTCTAATATCGCATTTTCCGCAGAAAATACACACACATTTCACAATGTTGAAAGAGTTTGGCTTCATGCACATATATTAGTGATATCCACGCCAGGCCATTCGGCGATCGTACGATATATTTCGCAATTTCTCATCTATTTATCAGAGCAAAAGCTGAATCCTCGATACACTTTTAAATGCCAGACCTTACGTTTAATAATAATAACAATACGATGCACAGCTGGCGTATCCGAACTGCATCACAGCTCAGTCTGGAGCCTAGAATGGGACTCGAAACATACAGAAACCGTAAAAGGGAACCTGCAAAACCTGGATGGCTAAAAGCAACGTTCTTTATTTCTTGTAATGGAGACCCTAGGAACCATCTGACGTGTTTGTTCAAAAACTAAACTAAAATTATTAAGATATCACAGAAGATGTATGTAATAACAAGAATTGATTTGAACGCCTGTAATATGTGAGAGGCAAGGTCGGGTTCCTTATAGACGCAAAAGAACACAAACAACAAGCATAAAGCGATACATGTACATACCCTTTTATTGTTGTTAACTACCTCAACAGTAATACAGGTGATACATACAACGTGGAAAACAAAAGCAGGAGCGGTAAAATTTCCAGCATGTACAACAAGACCGGTATCAACAACAACAGCAATAACAAAAGCAGCAAGAACAACAAGTAATAAAATACCATTCAAGTATTACGACTCTTGCAAGAACAACACCTGCAGCAGCTACGTGGTTTACTCTAGTTATTCGTGAGCCTCTATCACAACATGCAAGCAATTTGTCGCCTGAGGAGTTCGAGGGAAGCTAATTAATTAGTTAATTAGCGACAAAGGGAGTTGTCGAGAGATTGAACGAAAATAAAAGAGAAAGGGGCGGAGAAGAGAGAGAGTAAGGAGAACTGCGGCACCTCAATTGAGAGTCAGGCCTGATGAGGTGGCTGTACTGCTACAGTGTTATGATGATAACCAACGACACCGTTTACTTCGAACACACCGAATATATGAGCATGACCAAAGTCCAACAATCCGTCTCTATCTCTCTCTAGTTTTCTCATTTTCTATAATTTATTTATTTCACTATATTTTGTATAATAGAAGATGATGATAAAACAGTTGTAGGCGTAATTTCAGGAGCCGGCTAGCTGGCTAAGGCAGCCCGAAGATCGGCAAGTATCAAAGTGATACAATGTATTACATCCCTCGGCGCAATATTTGCACATACAGGCCTTCTTCGGCGCACGGAAAGTTTGGCGTCTACGAAACTTGTTGTGGAAGTCATGAACAGCACATCGCGTGATGAGGTTGCGCAGCCCCAGGACTGAAACCTCATCGTCTGCGTATTGTAGAAGTTGCTAAGTAATTATCGCATTTTTTTTCGGTTGAGCATGTCTTTAAGGGGGGTGATTGACAGGCAAGAACGTGGTACTAAATATCGCATCTTTTTTATATCCCTTTTGAGGTTGTATCTAAATTAAAACTAAAAAATAAATGAGATATTTATCAATTTTTCCTTAGGTAACACAAAACTTGTTAAACGCTTTCTTTATAACAACAGTATGCGCGTCAACACTAACACGTCGAGATTCGTTAGACTTTCGCTCAATACGTCTCATACATAGGGAACGCCATCTTGCTAAAAGGCAGTCCCTAGATATTAAACGTATCCACGGTTACACGACAGTCATTAGAACACGCAAGTAAACTTATTTTGTAATAACTTTGTCTTTCCGTTTTCATCTATCTGAATCCATTGCATGCTATATTCCTATTTTACACTGCTCTGACCAAGGCTGACGGTACACTCATTAACTGATAACGACAAGCATAGGTATAAGGTGCCTGGATAAAAAGAGTTAATTGATTCTTGCAATTTTCGTCGCCCTTCAGAATCATCGACCGAATAAACATTTTCAGTCGTCAGTACACCATTTAAAACTCATTGTTTTAGGCAAGATAAATTTAAACAACCTATGTAAAAAATAAACTCGACTAGTCTTCAAAATGCTTCACCCTAAATTTGCGGTGGCCTCATCTGAACGATCTGCGTCATTAACGCGCACCTTAAACTTTCGCCTATTTAGTAAGCCGCCAAAGCACTCCACCAGCCTATGCCCAATTCCATGGTTAAGCAGTATTTTGAGTAATATGACAAGAGCTACCGTGTCAAAAGCAAATTTAAAGTCTTACTATATAAAATCGAAGCTTTTTAAAGTTTTGTATAATATCTGATTAGTGATACAGCGCTTGAGTTAGAGGCGATAGGTCAATTGGTGGATCGTAGAGTCCTCTAACGCTCACCCAAAGATACGACTTAGAGGCTAGCAGACAGACAATTCAATTCGTTTGAGAACGAATGACTTTATGTCATTAGGCGTGCCGCCCATTTTACGCTTAGCTTTTTGTAGGTGTTTGAGCATGATGTCAAAAGACACATCGGTCATTCGCAGTCACTCCTTCTCGGTTAGAGGTGGCCAGCTCCAGGTGAGATCCATCTCTTCGGGCAATTGATTATATCGTCTAAAAGAGCCGTGCAGGGTGCTATATAAGTTTGGACCCCGGAATTTCATTACCTAATAGTAGTGGACCTAACTATGTTTTCTATGAACACTAATTACAATCTGAAATTCGTTTTGCTGAGGTATTCTTCGTGATTTCTTCAACTGGTTCATGAAGGAAGGACAACGGAAGACACGGAGCCGACCGAGGTAAGCCAACCGTTTAGCAGGGGATCGCCTTAGCAAGAAAGCTCAAGAAGATACTCCTCAAGCTGATTGTAGCAAGACTGGTGCGTTAACGCTTATTTACGTTACGGCATGCTTGCAAGCTACGTTCTAGAAAGCTGATGACAACCAATCGGCGATGGCATCATTTTGTCGGTACTGTGTGCGCTGCACCATTCTGTTCAGTGATCCTTATTCTAGCTGTGTTGGTGCAACTGCGACTCTTGTTTATGATCTCGTTTTTGGTCGCCCACTTTGGACACACTTTCCACTAAGGCCAGTCCTTTGAAAGGCTTCGTTGCATGACATAGCGGCGGTTCCGGATACCCTACTTACTCAATTCGGATGTTCGGCGGATGATCTCATGCATACGCATTAAACAAGCGACAATGAATAGAATTGTAGATGCAATGGATATAATTGTAGATAGAGATTGTGATGCTGTAATACACGTACGGCATTGTCCGTGTTCCTGTCATCGTTATAAGCAGTTTTTCTCATTTTTGGAATGACATTTATGTATCATGTCACATGAGACACCTTCTGACTTCACGTTCGGTACCAATTTGAAGCAGCCTATAAAGACAGGGGCTGGATCTAATCTTGTTTGGCTGCAACCGCTGTTAGCTTGTTCCAAGCGAGTACGAGTAAGCGACTCATCTTAAAACAATTCTTCCTTTCAGGAAAATCGAGGAGGCAGTCTGACAAAGAAAACAAGCCTATTTCCGTTTCAGCGAGAAGTAATTACCAGTGTTCTGGGAATAGCCTTGTGTTCTCTGCTCAATTAAAAAACGCTTCTCCGAAAACCCCACACTGTGTTTACGCGACGGTTGTCCAAATGGTCTACATATTTTAGACCTGCCGACCGGGATAGGAGAGCTTAATATGAAAATTAAATATTAACTATATGTAAATTCGTGCATAGTGGTCTAGCCGGTGTGACGAATATATATATATATATATATATATACATCTATCTATCTATATATATATATATATATATATATACATCTATCTATCTATCTATATATATATATATATATATATACATCTATCTATATATATATATATATATATACATACATCTATCTATCTATATATATATATATATATATATATATATATATATATACGTTAAGCTGAATACGTTTCGCCCGTGACTGATAATGGAAGATCACTTATTCTTGCTTTGTTGGAATGCAGTCTGGACTCGCTAACCGATAAACTCTTACGATGACATATCTTAAATAATAATAAAACATTCTGGTGGCCCACATCAAACGGTCCACGTGTAGTATATATACATATATATATATATATATATATATATATATATATATATATATATATATATATATATATATATATATATATATATATATATTATTTTTAATGCAATTTACTTGTTCAGAGATTTTCTGCTTTTAGTAGAATAAGGCGCAAAATTTCAAGTTCAGGATTGAGAGATTACTATAATATGTTATACTGATATGGAGAGTCAGACATCACTTCACAAATGTCGCCATTGCAGTTAAAAGAGTTTCTTCTGTATATACCGTCGTGTTCGGCAGGAAATTTAGTATCGTCTGAAAGATAATCATACTGCCTTAGAGAAGTCAAATAGTCACATTGAGAACAGTTCGCAAAAATTGCCGGTTGTAGCGTTAACGGCAGCACTAGTGGGACACTTTCAAGCATCCCACGCGTTTTTTGGTCGCGTTCTCTTGGATTAGCGAGCCGCGAGTGAACCGACCAGATCAACGCACTAAGCTAAATATAGTACAGAGGCAAGGAGGTTTGTTTTCGCTTACTGCTGCAAACGTTTAGGCAAAATTCTGTTGAAACATTTGCTTCATTGCCGTCGAACACTTGTCGCATATCTAGCTAAGCGCATGCAAACATAATATTGCGCGCCTTTTCCTACCATAAGTTTGCTCTCTTGCTTGATAAGTGAGATAGTGTATCGCTCACTGCACACAGACGTATGCAACGGCAAGATGGCAGATATGCCTACACGTATACCGGAATACATTATGCCATACATATCGGACGTACTGTACATAGTGGATGAATTAGTTTGAACGCAAGTAATCGCAACGTGTATCCCACAAAAAATAACGATAGGACGCACATCATAACGGCAAACGTAGCGGACGTCGATAGATGAAAATCGAGTAAACGGGCCACCTAGAAATTCGTAAACGTACTCACGACAATGTGCTACGATTTTCCTGTCAGAAAACGTTCTCTGTAGAGAGGTATTTGAATCGAATGTGGACAAAGGTGCGACAACCGGACGGATGCACAGACACCTAAAAGTACACAGGATCACTGCTTTCAAAGTTCGTAAGGTTCAGCCTCATTCAGCCTCAAGATACGTCTCTTTCAGTCTCAACGTTGCACATATCGATGGACGGAAGAAACTTAAGGGACATGTGTGAACAACGGGATTTGACATTGTGAATTTCTAGGATCGCGAAGCAAACATTTCTATTGTGGAAAATATCTTAACTGAAATGAACGCTATCTGGAGTGTCCCAGTCCTTGTCCTGGCGACGCCAGGAACTGACTTAAACCTCACAAAATGCTTGTCCTTTGCTGCTCAATATCTCACACAGCAAAACGCATGCGATGTCGTCCGAAAGTACCCCGCTGCTTATAATATTGATGCTACCTGCATCAAGGAAACTCACGCTAACGGCAGTTTATCATCTGCCGAACTGTCGAGGGACGGCCGACACACCGTTTTCGCAAGGATAGAATCGGAAGTGTGCATACTTGCACATTACATTTATGGTGTTTCGAATTCAATCTAAGCCTAACTGATTCTGAGATAGTTGCCGTCAATTTGCTACCTGGCGCCGACTCACATACTATACTTGAGTTAGATGCGTTTATTTTTTGCGCCTACTGGAATTACCGCGGCCCTCCAACAACGAATCCGTCAACTCTGTGATGACCTGCAGAAACTTGTTTAGTTTGATTAGCCTATAATTAAAATAGGTACTACAAATTAACTTTTCATTAGATGAGCTTTATTTACCACTGTCTACACTCGGCTCCTAAGACTGTCTGTCTGTCAACACCAATTTTGACGTTTTAGGATGTTTTTGCATAAAAACTACAACCCAAAATCTTGCTGCAAACGATAGACCAGCCGTCCAGTGTACAGTATTATGCCTGCTGACGGTGGACAATATATAGGGATTTCTGGAAGACAGCAGATGTCTAATTCCACATCAGCATGGCCCTACTAAAAGGCGCTCGACTGGAACACAGCTTTCAGAAGTCGGTTACGACTAGACTCTACCTCGGATTTAATATGTGTTTCTGCACGTAATCATAGTGTTTTTTTATCGCGCGTTTTCGGTTGCGCGGATTTGTTGAAAAATATATATTTGTTGTTGGTCGGCGACGTGCTGCCATAATGTGGACAATGTCCGCCTGGAGTACCGCAAGGTCACTGTATTCAATATTTTCCCAGGATTTAGGCGCATTCTTCCTTGAGTTGGGCGTTTTTTTCCAAAAAAATACGTTTCATATTTACAAAACAATTTAGCATACTGATTAGTGGTATAATACAAACAGAATGTTAACTCTAACAAGCGCTGCTCTGAAAACAATCGTCGACTATGTACATTAATTACCAAATAGTCTTTTTACAGAGGTCGCACAACACACACTCGTCAGAGTGGCATTTGATAGAGAAATGAGATTTCGTCTCCATATAACTGAGACTGCAGTGGCTGCAGTTTGATTAGGTATCACACCGATCTGAACGTGATCCTCAGAGTGTTTATTAGTTAAATTATGTAATCGGGCGCACCTAACATACTGTTCCCACGTTTCGACACTCTTCTATCAAAAAATATATTTTGCTTCTAAAAAGAATACATGAGCGTTTTGATCGATTTAAACGAATTGCGAAAGATGTAACGCGACAATTAATGAAACTGTACTTCCAACCATTAAAGATAACCAAATGTGTTTACTCTCATTTACAGTAATGAGCTGAAATGCATATATATATATATATATATATATATATATATATATTATATACTTTTTCATATATGATTGATTGGCGTGAACATTATATGTTGATGTATGTGTGCACGTTTTCGCGTTAGCATCTAAAGTAGCAGGAGGCCAAGGTAATTATCTTTGCCAGTGTGAACGGTATGTGTATGTGATTAGAGCATGCCCAGCGGCTTAATAAGTGATATTCCTTTGACGTTTTCCTTTATTTTCCTATAACGTGTAAAATTCTGCTTGTAAGTGGTCTCAGGGCTCAACTATTACTATGGCCAGATGTGCTCATTCTGATGCCATGGAAAACAGGAAAATGTTTCTCTAGGACGCTAAGACGTGGGCTCCGTTTTCGGAAGGAGTCAGGCGCGCTCTTGGCCGTGGCAAAGCACCTGCTTACGGAATTCACCTGAAATAAAGGCTGGGTATTGATGTTGAGCGTGGAAACGTGGCAGTTGTGACCGGCTTGCTGCCGCAAGTGAACTCCGCCTCCCGAAGCCGGGGGGCTTTAAACATATTGTACGACGTGATACTAAACTAAATGAAATAAATGAAGACAAATTAAGAATAAGTCTTGAAACGTACGAGCTAATCTGCGGTAGTCAATTTGAACGTATTTGTTCAAGTCGGTCAGTCATTTTATAGCAGCTATGCCATACTATTTGCATGCATATAGTGGTATGGCACAGCTAATGACAGCCAAAAATATCAAACTTCTGAGAGAGGAGCAACTTTCTAACTGTTGGCGCTAAGCTTGCGGCTGAGTTGCCCGCATTGATCCGGCATACAACATCTAAGGTAATTTATTAACGTGCTGTTGCTGCTGCTGCTGCCGGTATACTAAATAATCAAATGATGACAAATTCACATAAATGCACAGATAGCCGCACACCTCTTGGATGCATAGAAGTCCAGGCTCACAAAGCTCACATCTCGTATAACGCTACCGGAATCAGATACCCGTTTGCCTAGCTTGTCCTTTGTTCCCTGCTGCTGTCCCAAACTTCTGTCAACTCATTCACGTACAGCAGAGACGTTCTGTGCCATTGTGCATCCGTGCAAGTTTGCATGGCCTGGCCGAGCATCTGTGCCCGGTATGATGTGTGTTATGATATTATATGGTATGATATGCCACCGCCGGGCTCGGCGTGGCGCCTGTCTCTCGCAGGACTAATGAGTCACCGAGAAAGGAGAGGTGGCGGACGGCCCTTGGGTCTCTCACGAGCACAGTACGAGGAAAACGGCGAGACCGCGTTGAAGTAAAACGGTGCTTGAACACACTGCCTTCGCTCTCTCTCTCTCTCTTCCTCTCACCTTGTGTCGCTCATTTGCTAACAGAACCTCAGCTAAGCGGACAAAGCGCCTCATCACTTGTCCCTTCGTTTTCGCCCATCCGTGGCTATGTCGTAGTAACGGTAGTAATAACAGCAGGAGTAGTCTTAGCAGTAGTAGTAGTTGTTGTTGTTGTAGTAAGAGTGTCTGAAAACCCTAAACCCTCTGCAGAAGCGGTGGGGGCGCCGCACGCAATTGGGGCGAGCGTAGTTGACAGACAGAAGATATGAAGGGGTATTGGCTGTTGGGGGCAGCCATGCGGAGCGCGGAACAGGAGTGGATCGGAAACTAGGTGCTTATGAAGAGCTCCTCCTCCCTCTCCTATAATTCTTTCTTCTCTCCCCGCTTTGCGCAGCTGCCTGGTCTGTCCCTCCACATGTCCGGATGTCATACAAACCCAATGAATGAAAATGAATGGGATATCTGCGCCCGGATGCATAAGGGGGCTGCCGTGACCGCACCTCCCCGATGGCCGTCAGCAACTCTGCTGTGCCCGGCCACTGCGGCAACGGCGAATTCACAACCATATGATATTGCCGTTGTTTCCGTTGTTGTCGTTAGTGTCATCTCGTCTTCATCTCAACCGTCTCTCGTGCCTGACAAGACAAGAATCACCGAAACGGAGCCCCTGTCTTTCTAAGGACGGAACGTGCGTACATGGATACGCCACTTAAATTCGGCCGAATTGATGACGGTGCTGATGGTGATGATGACTGGCGCGTCGAGAGGCTATCCAGCGGTCCACTAGTGGACTCGTCGAGAGTACGTTTTTTTCTGTTTGCTTCCCCGTCGACGCCGAAGCCCTCGTTCTCGTGTCATTAAGGTTCGTTTTGCGCTGCCGCTGCTGTTTCGTTGTTTTCAGCTGAGGTTCTTACTTGATCTTGAACGGTCTCGTTTCGCACGAACAAGCGCGCTGTATTGCCGTGATTTGATCTGCCCGAAAAACAACCAATAATCTCAAGAGCGCCGAGAGGCGACGGAAAATGACGGATAATAGCCTCCCACGAGACACTCTCGAGAAATGCGATTACAACATCGAACTATTTAACACAACGTATATGCAATGCTCAAGCATGAGCACGGATTGTTACTCTGATGCATAGCGAGTTTGTGGCTACGCAAAGATAAGAAGATGAGTTACTCTTAATGGCAAAGTGAGATTTACATATATATTTATATATATATATAGTTTCGGGTCGTTTGGTGCGGGCGTCTTTGTGTGTGGCTCTTGGAATGTACCGCTAAATTTAGAATTTCACGTGGAACAGTATAAACATCGCTGAACATAACATCTTTGAGACTGTAGGACTCGATTAGTGCGAAAATCTGTACTAGGCACAAATTATTTGAAAGCAGTGTCGACCTTCATACTCTTTATTGACGTCATCGCTGTCACCTCCCCTCCCGAATGCCATCACCCAGTATTTATAATTGAACGCGGACTCAAGTGCCGCCTACGACTGTCTGAGGGACAAACAATACCATGTTTGTAAACAGACGCGACGCAGCAGCTGGCCATGCCAGCGTGCAACGATCACCAACAAAACAGCAAGAGATGGAGTGACTTGACGCACCTGCGTACGAGCATATGGATGGAACAACGGTTGGAAGCATTGTTAGACCAATCAGCGATGCGAGCGGTTCGTGTTACTGTCCAAAGGCGGGTGGAGGCGCGCCGCATCGAGCCTTCTGGAAAACACTTGCAGCAAGCGTATGCGTGTGTTGCAAGCTGTTGCTCACTCGGCGAGCATGGGAGTTCTTTATTTAAATGATATATGCCACTTCATTGTTGAATACATCAAAGGAAAATGAAAAAAACCCAGTTTTACCAAAACAAGAGTAGAGAAATCCTTATCGTGTTAGAGGCTAAACAAGATAGAGCCACACTACCGCCGCTCCACAAGTTGGCCAACATAAACGTGTCAGCGAGGCTGAGCTCAAAATATGTGGCTCTATAAAGTACTTGAGGAAGAATTGCAAAGCTTAGGCTCGATACAATCTGTGTTTTAGGGAACACGAAGCCACCTAGGGCTCGTGTCCACGTAGGCAAAACCCTATGGATTTATTAGAAAAAGCGCTCCAAAACATCATTTAGAAGCGCTTAGATATCCCGCTGACACCTTTTTGCGTACCAGTAGCCCTCTGAAAACATTTTAAAGCGCACTTTGTTCTCCGTCATAACGAACAGGGTCAAAATAAATGTGGCGACAGTCAAACTTTAACGGCCTGAACCATACAAGAACTTAGCAGGAACAAGAGCCCCACTTGACAGAACCGGAACTAATTTGATTGGCCAGCATGTACCGCTGCTTAGAGTGAAGTACATAGTGCAGCACGTTGTTGCGACGATCATGCCGATGTAAAAATATTTTTTCGAGTCGACGGTGACTAGGGCCATCCAGGAAGCTGTACCGAGCATTCTCGGAGGATTGATTGCCATTGGCCACTACACCTATGCTGCAATCAATGATGCTGATAGAACCAGACCTACACCGGAGGACAGGAGCACAGATCGTGCAATGACACCTTCATCATATAACTTCCGCCGAGTAGACCGACGATAGGAAAAATGAGAATAAAAACAGAAGCAGAATATCTGATTGCTGTAACGGCAACTGAACTAGAACTAGTGACCACCTATGTGCAACCCGCGGGGTGGGAGTCAACAAAGACAGTAATCGAGCGCCCTATGTTAGGGGTAGAAGCCGAGGAAGGCCCTGATGATCACTGGAGAAACTTTAATAAGGGATTAAACAGAATCGACCCGGACAGAACCCTGGTCTTGCTAGTCTTGTTGGATGAGATCAATACGATAGGGCGGCTGTGTATACGTATGAATGCCACTCTAGGTCGTCAGTTATTGACCTTTTTGCAAAACATATAGACACAGCGGATATAAAACTTACAAGACAATTCTTTGCAGGAAGATGCGGGAAATCAAATATATATTGGTGGGTATCTAGAGGCAAACTAAGGTGATTTTTCCTGGCACTCCAAGTGTCACGGGGAATCCAGGTATATTGGTACGAACGCAGTCCGGTACTGATTGAGGTCCGCGATGCTGCCACCGCAGAAGAGAAGCTAAAAACCTTGGCTTCACTAGCGGTGCAGGGCGGCCAAGCAAGCCAGTAGGCTGACACGAGAAAACGTAAAGGCAGTTCCGGTGATAAGGCCGTTAGTTTTGTTGGTTAAACGGTTAGTTAGGAGATCGTACAAGGACTAGAGGCAGATGTACTAGGAAAATAAAGGGTGGACAGTGATAGAGAAAATGTCCATATACATAACAGAGGCGGACGGGGGAGGAGACAATGTTCCGAGGAGACGGGCGGGATGGTTGAGCATTTCGAAAGAATATTGTCCGGGTTCGACACAACCCAGCAAGCGCTGCTAGAATAGGAAAGTCTGTAGGATTAGACAACAACAGAAGCAGCGGTCTGGATATTGAGGGTGATCTTAGTCGGAGAGGTGATGGAAGCAATCGATAGAGTTCCATAGGGAAAAGCGCATGGGAACTTAATAAGGAATGAGCATATGAAAGACATTCTGGTTCTCGCACCATGCTGGTAAGTCATTCTATTTAATAAGTACTTAAACACTAGAGAAATTCCACAGGCCTGGAGGAAAAACGAGTTGTCATTCAGAATGGAGTGGAGTAAAATGGAAGCAGAGGCTTAAATAGAGAATAGCAATAAAAAAACTGCCCGTACAAAATATTCTGAGGAATAATAGCAAGGAGACTGAAGTGTTCCTTGGAGAAGTGGTAATAGCAGAAAATCAGAAATAAATAGAGGAAGATCTGCTCACTTAGCTGCTCGGCGTAATCTGAGATACATTCTGATTATAGATATAACTTGATTTTGCTGGTCACGTACCCTTTGTCAGTAAGTCAGTGACGCATTGAGTTTGCATGCCGCATACCAGTAAGTGAGTCAAACCTAAGCACGACGAGCACTTGGATAGCCAACGCATATCATTTTCACAGCTCACGCATATCAGTTCCACCTTCATCAACCGACCTTTTGTGTGATCACAACTTATATTTGCAAATTTTGCTAAGCTAAATTAGTTACTCGTGTGGAGCGTGTAAAAATAAGTTTGCCTGAAAATTGCAGGATCACCTGCTTTTACCTAAAAAAATACGTTTCATTTGTCAAAATAACGTATGCATCCCTTGCGTACCTAAAACTAATTATGCCCACAGCAAATCATGTGATTTTTAATGTTAAATAATGGAGAAGTTTGTTGCAGACGTCAAGTCGCGCAAGCTAAAGTTGCCGTTATGAAGTTTCTCGTCCTTTTGATGAAGTTGGTAATAATTGTACTCTTCCTGTACATGTAAGAGCTACCAATGTTGCAAATAGCCAGATATTGCCAAGCTTCCCTTGTTAATCTTTTGGGTAGGGGCTGAAGGCAACACCTTATAAAAAAGAAGCAAAGTACATCGAATCGGTAAAGATCGAAGCGATACAGTCGAAGTGAAGAAAAACGCAAACACGCACAGAAAGACGGCAGACAACTTTCCTGCATGAAATTCCTTACTCTTTCCGTGTTGTCAGGTCTGTTTACGTTTACATGAAGTAGCCACGAACTGGTGAAGAAGAAAAATGCCATTAAGCTTGCAGGCAGAATGTTATGCCTCTCGGTTATTTGGCATCCTCGAACACAAGTTGGTGTCATGTCCTAATAGGTATAGACACACGGGCAACCAGGCCTGCATATCGTACACATAATAGTAAGTTGAGCGGTTGTGCGCTTATATTACTTGCGTTAAATGAGACGTCGCGCGGCCTGGCGGGCGCGCGATTGAGCGTATCGTCGAACGACACTAACTCCTGACGTCTAACGACTCCTAAACGACCACCTATACATGAGAAATAAACGGGTCACGATAAGGTATACGTGTTTAGAGCGGGCTACACCCCTACCGACCATTCAAGGGGCTAAAGAGTCGGTATGGTCACATCCCACACGAGCATTTGACCCCGTTCGAACAGGGTCAGGCTCATGGCGACAGGCCCCATTATATCGCCTCTGACTCTTCATACAGCAAGATGCCCAGGGCTTGAGGGCTTTGGAGGGTGTGCAGTCATGTACTTGCGCCTGGTGAGGAAACAGTTTGTAACGTCGCATTGTCCGTCGTTTGCCAATTCTTATTATTATTCTGATTATTTCGCTAAAAGGGGGCCTCGGGGAGAGCCCCACTGCAGTGGCGTCGCCCTGAATCCGCAGTGGTGTCACCCTGGGTCCGGTTCACCGTAGACGAAGTTCATCGCCGCCAAGGGTATCAGGATAGACTCAACGCCGCTGGCTAGCGGAAGGAGGCAATGTGTGCTGCGATTGAAAACTGCCTCGGAAAGACCCAACCCGCCTCTGGTTACCAGTAACGAGGCCTAAACAAAGGGAACTAAGGAGAAGGCTAAGCAGTTCATTCCCATAAACAGGTAGTTCAGCCCTCGATGCGAAGAAGCATGAACGTAGAGGGTAAAACACTCAGTGAGCACCCAGATGGCGATTAAAACCGACTCGCCTTTTTCATTCCATCGCTCGATTGTCAAACGAAGGTGGCAAGAGAACAGGGACACACATACACATACACACAAGGGACACAAGGAAATGCAGGTCGTCGCATGTTACGTGGTAACCTAGAAGTAGATTCTGGAAAGCAAAGATGTCAACTGTGCCTGAACCAATAATACGATAATGATCACACACATTGTTTCAGCGCTTCGCTTGAAAGGGGACCCAACTGGTAGGCCCAAACAGCTAGATTCATAAAACTTCTAGAGTCCCTAACTGCTAAAAACATACACTACATACGTCAATTTGTCATCTAGCAATACATTTGAGTTTAAGAATTGGCGCACCGAATCGATTTTGACACACTTGCCGACTTGAGGTCTATCACATATAGCCTTACATAGTTTACAAATTAAAGTTACGTCCGGTTCGTGAAATCCTTGTGTCTCGCAAACAACAAGGCCCCACACCTAGTGATACCTATGAACCGCAACCTAGTGATAAAATGTCTACTTGACTTAATACTATGTGTTCAACTGGTGTTAGTCATGGCTGGAGTTGTGTACAAAAGAGGGTCTACTTTCTTGAGCGTCGCTTTATGGGTTTTATGGGTGCCAATGAACTCGCAGTACTCAGTTTCTGCAAGGCCTAACATTCGGCGGATCTCCTCCGCATGACGGGGCCTGGCATAGCATCCAGACCGGCACTCGAGCTCTTTTAAATTGATCCAACCTCATTGCCGACATAGAAGAAACGAAGGAAAGGCGACCGCCAAGCCGAGCCAGGTTGCACGCGACTTTGTGGTTTGGCCGACACGGCTTGCGTTTCGGCCTCCTGCGGTGGGCACAAGAGCTTAATCCACCGACTTCCTGACAACTTTGGTTAGCATGCGTACCAACCTCCCACTTTTAGTGATAGCCTAGATGTGCTCTGTAAGGTCGGGATTAGACTCGCTTATGACCCTCTTATGGAGGGGTAGGCCTGCGCCGCCATATGTCACATGTCTACGAAGGCCTCGCCAAGCAATAGGTGACAGGTAAACTTGGAGGGGCGCAAAGGGTCCAGTGTTGCCACAGGGGTATGCCCAAACGTGAAGCGTGTCTCCCTTTGCCGCCATGTCGACACGTCTTAGGTTCCAATACCATCACGAGCGAGCGATAGCATAAAACATTAGGGACGGCGGTTGACAGTGAAGTGTCAGGATCATTTCCAGCAGAGTGTCTTGATTCCCAGAAGAAAAACAGTATTCTGGAACCTGCGTCGCCGAAGCTTGATAGATCCGTCACAATGACTTTTTCCACGAGCAAAAGGCAGATACCTCGAAATATGGCTTCTAACGGAGCCGTTACCGGGATATCATCTACGTACGTTAGACGTAAAAGTTTCTGAGCCACGTCATTAAATGAGACGTTAGTAAAGGTGCTGCTCTTGTTGCCCGAGATTCGACCCTCCGGCACCAGACTGTGAATTGTCTTAAATAACCGCAACATCGAACCTTCTTTAAAATCGGCCGAACTCCCGTTAGTATACTCCTGGTATCTAAGTCGAACCTCAAAACTACGAGTGTTCTTGAGCTGATCTCGCTTTTTAACCTATACAACTTATGCAGCCTGTTTTTGCTTCCGAGAACTGTATAACTGGCTAGGCAGAGGCATTTAGGCGTATGGTCGCGTGTCATATTGCAATATTTTTTATATTTCTATCAATATATATATATATATATATATATATATATATCGCATACCCGCACCAAATGTAGGCCCGTTGAGACATGCGGAATCAGCCCGTCGTCTAAACGGCTTCACGGCGTGTTATGACGCACAAGCCGCAAGAGCCATACTTCAGTGGATCTAGAACCTGGCTGGCGCGAGCGTGACAACCCAAACGGCAGCAGGATTTTAATGGATATTTTATACAGAACAAAATTCTTGAAATTCCCCGGCTTATCTCGATCACGTTCCGCTAGGCCTCATGATTTCTGCAGGGGAAACCTTATGAATTTAATTGATACACTAATTGAATGCAGCTGATGTGTATTAACAAATCATTTTCACGCACCTAAACACAAGATAGCAGCCTTTTTTACAAGGATAAATTGGTAGCGCTATCACGATTCTTAACTCTTCTGTGAGTTTACGTGGGCTTTCTATTCTATGTCTTTATTATTATATAAACCAAACTACCAAGGACGAACTTGTAGCCAAAAAGGGGTCATTTGTGTAGCTGATCGTCGTTACATTGCACTTAAAGACGTTCGGGCCCTTTAATGCTATATTTACGAACAAATGCATCGGCTATTTTTTCCGATTCGAAATGCATCGGAACTTTCTTATCTACGAGGTCTGCATTACATCATCTCAAAGTAGTTGCACAGTTAAATATGCGGAATGTTCTTCACATATACGCCGGCATTTTTTACAAGAATACTTATTTAGTAGCTTTAGCTAGATGCTCTTTGTGTAAAGTGTGTCATATTTTTCTGCAACACGAGTTTCAGGTTTCATTTCAGTTAGACACTGTTGAACGAAATGACCCTAATAGCTCGTATACTTACGTGTTTCATTCAAAAGCGCAGGATATCTTTGCATTAATTGCAAAAATGAGGATACACCTTTGTATATATTTGGCTTTTTTAGTGCCCTAGCAGCCCTCGGGTGTTGAATGGCCGATGCATGTATCTCTCCTTGCCCATGCTGATTGACCGTTTTGCCAGTAGTTTATTTAAACTCGTTTGATCCTGGCCTACAGGTGCAATTACGACTCGAAAAAACATCACCCGTTTATAAACGAACGTAGTTTTGAACCAACATAAAGGTCGCCTGCAACGTTTTTTAGAAAGCTTAATAATTTTGCGAGGTTTGTTAAGTAAGGACAAGTAAGGACAAGCGGGACAAATCTGGTTTGGCCGGACCGACCAAGTTGATCAGAACATGGGTTAGACTAATCTGGACAACTTTCGAAAAATTAACTTGAAAAAGAAGTTCGTACAATGAAAACTATACTATCTACAAAAACATATCTTTTTTTCTGGACTAACCGTAGTCAAAGATAAAGAAAGGTTCTGCGTTAACTATTGACATTTGTGCGTTTGATGAAATATAGAACTATTTTATGCAGTGTTTAATCGCTTACTCATCTATCTGTCAAAATTCGCCTCATACAGTGAAGTTTTAGTCGCAATTTCCAGCTCAAATATTGTATAGCTGTTGACGTTGGAGGAAAACACCGGGCAACTTTTGTCGCAGGTCGACCTCAATACGGCTACAGGTACGTCCCCATCGCCCATAATACACAGTCAAGTTACTTGGCTTGTCGCATCGACAGCACTAACTAGCACCAGTAATAGGAATTATCGTTTTATGTAGCGTGCGCGGTATCTTAGTGTGCTGCTAAGGATGGCTGCATTTCCGCCGCAGTAGCCCAATAGCAAAAGACTATCGTGCTCTGCTTTTTGCCTCTAGCCTTTCCTGCCCTCCGGGGTTTCTATTCGCAACGCCATGTCGTCGAGTTATTTCGCATAACAACAACAGCAACAACAATACAATACACATACGTCGCCGGGCGAAAACAAAGTGCCCGCACGTGCTAGGAGCGTGAAAAGCCAGAGAGGAAAACAGAGACGGAACAACGGACGTTAAGGTAACGGAGTAACAGCTTCTTCTAGGACACAGATAGTCAAAGTTCTTATCGCACCCTCGAGATCACTGACTGAGTCTCTATTGTGCACGCAATTTGGCCGAGGCGAGGGGCGAGGGACGTAACCTTGCTGCGGCAAGGTATGTCGTTAGGATTTTCCGATGGCGTTGCATCGTCAGTCAACAATCTCTTCCAACGACGTTCGCTCGGGGTTCATCAGCACTCCTATCGTTGCCTCCTCTCGCTCAAGCGCCGCCTCAGCCTGGTACCCTTGTACAAGATTCTCCTGGCTTGTTTGCCTGCCGTCTCCTGGTTGTGTGCTGTCGCGCTTTTCCACTGGCAATTTCGTCCTAGGTAGAAGTCGTCCTACCGTCGACTCAGCCTCGTCATGTGCTTGTCCTACTTATTGTTGCCCAGTGAGACTGCCGAATAGCATTGTGCATGTTCCTTCGCTAAAGGTGAGGAATAGAGAAAGAAAGAGATAAAAAAAAGCGATAGAGAAAAGACGACACAACATGAAGCATAGACAAAGTCAGAGGAGTAAACAAAAAGCTATGAGGGTAAGAGTATTAGTGTTGTCGTTAAGCAACGGAGCCCTGCGCTAGCATGTCGGAGCCAGTAGGCTCTTCTGATGATTATTACTGCATGGTGCCTGTCCCACGATGCAAGCTCAATTCCATGACGCATTGGCTATCAGGCTTATCTTCCTATCGCCCGATAGCAAAATGGGCCCGTCAAACTTCATTGAGCGTCTTAGCGTCGGCCAATGCATTCTCAAAGGAGTTGGTACCTAACCACATACTTGCTTACTTGAAAAGTAACGATACACAACAACGAAATATATATATATATATATATATATATATATATATGTAGCAGACTAGACGACGTTATGAAATGTTTAAATCTATCGGCCAGCAACTAAAAAAACTTGTAAAAGACCTTAATGCAGTGCGTGCTGCGTGCGATTAAATGCAGTTATAACCAATTCATGGGTTTGAGGGAGGTGCCGTGCACTCTGCAGCGAGTGTGGATTAGTTAGTGATTTAAAATGTTTTTATTGTTTCATGCGAAACATGAATTTTATGTGAAAATCAAATTCAAGTACAACGTTTGTGTTGTCGACTGGGCTTCAGACATTCAGCATTAACGTGCATGGTAAATGCGATTTCATACGGGAACTTTCACAAAATCTTCTGAAGTCTGTATATTGTGCAAAAAAATGTGTGAGCTCAAGCCAGATGTTGAATAAAGGTATTTTTATTTAGTTCATTGTACGTATTTTATTGCACTATAAAAAATATATATATATATACATAATCACCAATATGTCCATATTTATTTACAAACTTGTTAACCGGTTGTCACCTTTCTTAGAATGGTTCTCAAAGTATGAAAAATGCACGACCACTGGCCGGCACCTTCCTATCTGTCACGTAAGGCGCTTATCGATCGCGCAAGACAATTTTCATAATGCGAGCAGCCTATTACAATTTAAGCAGGATCCGAGCCAACATGGTTCGTTGTATTTGGAATGCCTATGGCTGTATGGGCAGGCAAACTAGTACACCCGTTTTTCATAATCTAGAGAATCTACGTCCACCGAACTTTTTTCAACCAAACAAATTTTCACAGTACCGTTCAGTGAGGTCCATACTCTTTTTTTCTATGAATGGAAAATGCATCTACGCACACTCGCCGATATAATAAGGCGTTGTGTGGGGCTAAACGCAGGGAAAGAGAGTACATGCTTCACTTGAATCCAAGCGCACTACCCACTAACCCTCCCAGAACCCCCTCCTGGTTCGGAATTGTATACCATTACATTAAGACGAGGAGGGAGGCCATCACGCTTCAACCCTCTCCTTAGTCTGTAGGTGCGTCCCGAGCAGGTAAGTCCTGCTGGGTTAAATCAGGGGGGCTGAATCGCGCCCTGCGAATATTCTCCAGCCGGATCTATTTGCGCATGAGCCCATTGAGGGTTTCATGGTTTCCAATTTAAACAAGGTGAGTGCCAGAGTGGACTAAAAATCGACCATGATCGAAAAAAAAGAGAACACAGGTGTCTCAATAAAAAGAAATGGTGCATTACCATCCAACACCCATTAAAAAAATAAAAATATATATATATATATATATGATATGGTAAAAGGCTGGTGATTCGTTCGTTGCTGCTATACGGTCTCTATCTACGTACACTTCCTCTTATGTACGAGTTCAGGGGCTATATAGTAGTATAAAAACAGACAACACACGAAAAGTCAAGCCATCGTTCTTCTAAATGCCCCACTTGTAACGTACCGGCGACCAACATGTTCTCTAGGTTCCCCTCACCCTCCTCAAGTGCATAGCTTGTTGCTGCAGATGAGTCGCTTCCCGTATCTATGCAATGTTTTATATATATATATATATATATAAGCTACGCATGGTGGTCCTAGGGAGCGCTGATGAAAGCTGCCCATGCCAGCGGCGCCACATTCTGCGCGACTTCCTGCGATTCTAAGGATGGCCCTTTTGGCGATAACGTCATCCCCGGAAGCATTCGCCTACCTGTTCGGCGGCTGCCAGCTGTGCCACTCAAGTTGGCAACTCTCTTCACTTTCGGTTCAGCGTAGATGTTTTACGTACGATGTTTTTGTCGGGCATCCCTCGATCGTCATCACGCTGTTCCTCAGTATCCTCATCGGCCTGTTTTTTTTGTTGTCATTATTGCATATTCTCGTTGCTGCAACTATGTCGTTTTCCCTCTTGTTCTTATTAACCTGCCAGTAGTACTGCCACGGTTACGGCTGAAAATATAGCTCTTCGGGCTGTCTATCAGCCAAAAGTTAACGTTCACCGAAACCGTTCTCGCACTACTTGATAAGCCTGACCACAATGAATACAAATGTGCAATGGTAGAGTTCAAGCCCGTGCACCTATGTGTCTCCTCTAATCGCGAGGCGCACGCAAATGCACCACGCCACCACTACTACTACAACTACTAGTATTACCAAGTACTACTACCAGTACTACATTCCAACCGCCAACACCTCCAAAACCTAGCTCCAAAAACCTGCCCCACTAACATACCCCAAACCTTCCCCACCAACATACCTAAAACCTCCCCCACCAACATACCCAAAACCTTTCCCACCAACTCGTGCACACCGATTGGCTACGCCGGCAATTGCCGTTGACAATTGCTCGCTGTGCCTGGTGCTTGGAGCTTCATTGCTACCCAGCGATGCCAGTCGAGCATATAGATACCAAATCGGAAGCGGAAATCCATCGACAATTCATACGGCCTTCCGTGCCCTGTTACTACTGCCAAAGTGTTGGCTGGCTTCGTTCTTATAGCGGCGGCGGCTTGTGGCGTGCGGTCGACGATGTTATGATCGTCGAGCTGAGTTTTCATGGACGGGACGTATTTCTTTCCGCGTGGGGGCGACAAAGTAGCGATATTGTGCTGCATTGGTCGATGTCGTTGCCGTCGATTGCCGTTTCGCGTTCGTTTCAGCGAGTTTGCTGAATGGCTACTACCGCAACAGAATAAAGCAACTCTGCGCTAACTGGTTGGGAGGAAAGATCACAGCGGGATTCTTATGGTGGCAGCAGCTGTCTAGGAGGGAACTGACCCCCCTTCCCCCATGGTGGGATTCTCTGGGCTGAGCTGGCCGTGATGTACGCGGCGGTTCGTTCAACGAGTTCTTTTGAGTTGTTTTCCTAGACTAGACTCATCTAAACGTTGTCTAGCTAGGCGAAAAGCCTAGACATATTTGCAGCGAACACGCCAGCACATGTGTAAAGCTACACTGCAATAGCTGAATCGGATTCGATCTCATACGTGTAGGGGTAGTGAATTCGGCAGATATGAAGTGATGCCGAAAAAATTATGCCGTTAAGTAGTATGCACTGGCTTATGATCAATTATATGATCAATCATCCAATGTGCTTCATAATACATTCTAGAAAGCAAAATATAGCAATGAAGCATATCTAAATAACCTCGATCAGTGTGGCCAAAGCAAAAATCGTGCAATATACAAGATACTCTCTAGTTACCTGCGAAAATACGCTCCATATTATACGTGAACACAGCCTAACGCTCGCGGTCGGATGGCAGTTAGCAGAAAACAATTAACAGCCAGATAACAGGTGAGTCAGGATTCGTACGGGTATCGTAAATTGTCTCATCCTAGCTAGTCTAGCGGATTTTGCAACTATTCAGAAATTCTGCGTTCCGGAACCCTACAAGCACTGCGTTGAGTCACCCTTTCCCATCCGGTTTAAGTACACCTGGAAACCGCCGTGATCCGTAGAAACCTAGGTCAGGTGATACGTGAGACAACCACCGGGATGATGTATCCATCGGCGGGCGTTCGAAATGACGTTCCTCACGAGCGCCCCTGGTTGCCCGTTCGGGATGCAATTCCACTCCTTCTGCCACCGATCGAGTGTCACCTCGCGTTCTTGTACGAATCTACCTATCTGGGTTAACCCAGAAACACCGATGTTCGGCTGCCTTATGGCCTCAGTGCACTGTCTCCATCAGCACGAGCGCGTCATTATTATTATTATTATTATTATTATTTAAGTAGTGCTTGGCTTACATCTTACTCATGAAACATATCGTGACTCCTATAATCTGTGTCACCACTTTTGGAAACAGAGCTTCGCAATAGAACTAACCCGCAAGTGTGTCATGACTTAGTGACGGCGACTTGTAAGAATGTTTTTCTGGGTGGCAAACCCCTCGAGATGGGAATCTCAATGCCGAATAGAGCCCTCCTGGTGGTGCGGCTTGTGATGGTGCTTAGTGAAAGGACGCCAATGCCGATGACAACATCAATATGATACTGTCCTACACCAAGCTCAGGCAAGGCAATGGTGAATTGGATGCCGAAATCATTAAAAAAACTGCGAAGATAGTCGACAATAGCTGTGTGAGTCAAAAGAGGAAGAACTAAAATTACTAGTAGACACCTAAAACAGGTGTCATAGAATGCCGAGATAAACTCGCGCTCCTAACAGCAAAGAGATGTGTGTTAGATACATTTACATCTTCGTTCACCACGTACACACAGTGCAACTCCAGTTGTGTTTAGCCACTGCGCAACAAACTCACACAAAATCAAGACTTCTCACAACAATTAGAAGCGCTGAAAATGGGTAGCCCTAGACCCGTCTTCGATCGCGAGATGAAGGCACGCAAAGGAAATTTCATGTATGGATCAAAGACATCCTGATAACGGCCCTACTTTATTGTACGCAAATGTTAAACAAACGTGAAGTAGCTCGTGTGTAGACTATAGCGAACAAGGTGGAGGCGGTTAACGCTGACGTGCACAACTTGCATGCTTTGTTCTCTCTACTCCTACGTTACCACGTATGGTCTGCGGAAACCAGTAAGAGTTTATAGGAAGTAGGACTATTTATAGGAAGGAGTGCGGGCGGAAAAAAACAATGCACACGTTCGATCGTCACAGCGTCCGCGACCAGATACGACCGCATTTGATACCGCCGTATCAGCACTCCGCTCCGTATATTAAATACACTCAATGGCTGTATTCGACTCACAATGCCTAGACTCTTTCGGGCTAACTCTTAGCCAACATTTAACGTCCACAAAACGGCCCTTGCATGGCTTCAACGGACGGCCTCAAATAAATACAAATGTGCAACGGTGGGGATTGAACCCGTGCACCCATGCGTCTCGTTCGGTTGCAAGGCGCACGCGAGTGCACTACGCCACTGCGCGTGACGATTCACAATACCTACAGGCAGGAAGTTTCTTCCTCTAGGAATGCAGAAGACTGGAAGCAGAAGCAGGAGCTGGCCACAACAGCCGAAACTGAAAAATAAATATGGGCACGGAAAGTGGCGGAGACGTGGTGACAATTTACTCACGTACATGACAAACATTGATTCCCCGTTAACGACGGGATCTGATATAGGCCAAAAATTCGCACAAGCTAATCTTCTCCATAAGTAAATTATTCTCCGCCTTGGTGAATATCTCCACGACTAAAGCGAAATTTCGCAAGTCGTCATCGTCGTCCTTTCGCGTAGACAGACCTCCGTAAACCTAGATATTTCGATCTCTATGAGCGAGGAAACACATTTGCATACTGCACGACGGGTTGTTACCCCCGTAGATCGGTGCATATAGACGTGTGTGTGGCGCTCCCCGACGTCACAGCAGCGTCGTGGCTAGACAAACTCTTTAACTCTCACCTACCCTCTTCCTGATCCTACTTTGATCCCATCCGTTCCAAGGCGGGTAGGCATTGCACCCGTGGTCGTATACTAAGACATTAGGAGCGAGGAAACGAGCTAACCCCCGAGGGCGCCGATAACACTACGAAACTGCCTATCTATCAACTGGTCGCAACATCTACCAGACAGACTGACGGATTAACTATTTTGTCCTGAAAAGGCCAAAAGCTTCGGCACCACAATGCCTGTGTGCAGGACGCGCTCTGTTTCGCCTGCAGAAAAGGGTAAAAGTCACAGCAGTCGTAGTAGTGGGCAATGGGGAAACATTGAAGCCGTTAAGCGGACTAAACTCGTCTAGCTAAAGCGACTATTAAACCTCACGTGCACGTGCGAGAATCGAAATTCGAACGCATTACGAACCCGGCTGAGGAAACTCGACGCGTTACGGGTTTACGCGAAGAGCGCGCTAAAGCTCGGAGACAGAGGCTCGCCAGGAATGCCGAGAACTCCGAAATTGAACTCATTGCGTTCCATGGCCCAATCAAACTGTGCACCGATTGCGATTCGCTCAGCATGGGACATGCCGTTACGGGCCGCTAACACTGCTCAGATCAGTTAACGGCAGTGGCTGATGTATACTCGTATACACGTGTACAGCGTGCTACACAAATCAGACTCAAATAATAGGCCAAACGGAAATTACTAACTACCACCAGCACAGTTGCAGCACGCAATGAAACGATGCCGCATTTTCAGGTTATAATATATGTATACTATGCAGGGTCTTCCGGGATTTGTTCAACAAACTTTGAAGTCTAGTGCAACTCTGGGCGAAAATCTCATTTTTTCTAATGGAACGAGGATCGGAAATGTCGTCTAAAAATGAGCAGTTAAGCGCAAAAGCATAATATACAAATGGCAACGAGTCTAATTTCTTGAGAATTATCTTCATTACAAAATGTGTTCTGCTTTGAACTAACATATAATGCAATTCAAAAGGTGCAACATTTTCTTGAAAATACGCAGGTATTGGTTTGTTGATAAGATGAATGGGACGCTCAGCAAAAATATGGGGCAGAATGACAGGCTCGATACACCAATTTTGTTCCATTGGGAAAAAATATTTTCGCCGAGTTGTACTTAACCTCAATGCTTGTTGGGTGTTACGAGTGTCAACTCTTGATAAAGTAAATTTGGGAAAAAAAATTAAGCCACCCAGATCCAGTGGATTAAGAGCCTAAAATAAAGGAAAAGGTAAACGTATTTCGGAGGTCGCCCGAGCCGCCTGCTGGATAACACCACGTTTTAATTCACTGGGTGCCCTGCTTGTAATCACTGAACAATCAAATCAAGCATTTTCCTTACGGCGTCAACAGTGCGACAGAATCAAATCAATCGGCGATTTCAGCGGCGTATATAGAAATAGGGGACTGATTGTGGGTTTGCTCACTTTAGGGTGGGCATTCGTGTGTTTGACGTGTTATCACCCCTCTATTTGCTAAATTTAAGCTATGTTTCAAGTCAACCTATTGCGAATATATATATATATATATATATATATATATATATATATATATATATATATATATATATACATATATATATATATATACAGGCGTACTTAAGCGTCTCCTGTGATGCCAAAGTTCGACGGCTCTTGGCCCCTTGTAACTTGCAAGCTAAAGGACATTGCGGCGCGTATTGTTAAACTTGTAGCATTGCATTGTTTCTTCCATTGTTTGTCTATGTCACATCTATTCCTATTATGGATTATGTTACGATGGTAGTAGTAGTTGTAGTTGTCCGGGAATGGTGGGGAGGGGGGGTCTTAACCTTCTGCATCCAGTTGTCAGTGTACTAGTAACTGGCTCTGTTCGCCGAGTGTGCGAGTCTATAATGTAGCTGCTTTTACTTCAACTCTGATATGATGTATTCTCCCTCCCCCCCCCCCCCGCCCGGTCGCTCAGGTCAGACAGACCTGAGCTGCCATTAAATCTACGACTATCTCATCAGCAGCATATATCAACGTCCGACTCATGTTCCCATAAATAGTACGGCCTCACACCGAATCGCGTGCTGAATATTGCATCATATAACAGAAGGCAACGCCGCGAGATATCAGCAAAAGCTGTCGTTGCAACAGTTGTAAAGGTTCTAGTCGTAGCAGTAGTAGTAGTATAAGTCACAGCCGTGGCCACAGGAATGACAATAAATAGCATCACGGGAACAATTCTTTCTTCCAGCTCACTCTCGGCAGCGAGAGAAGCAGAGTACCACCTTGCGATGTGCGCGTGCGAAGGCAAAGTGGATGAAAGTAGAAACGATGTAGACTAAGATGAAAACTATGGTGAGGATGGTGATAATGACGACGACGGCGACGACGAAGAAGAAGAGGTTGTCGTCGTTAAGCGTCTCGCTCATTGAGGAAGCAGCTAAAGTTCTCGGATAGGCCTAGTCAGTGCATCTGTCGTCCAAACGGAGGAGGAGCTGGCAGGTGACCTTCGTCGAAAGCTCAGGCGACGAGGAGGTATGTCACACCCCAAACACAGAAGAGTAAACTGAGTAAGTGAGGTCTCGTGAGGAGCGATACGACTGCTGGAGTGATACGGCGCGCAAGTAGAGGACCCGAACAGATATGCAGAGGGGTGGGTCCGACGATGAATAGAGGGAACAGAAAGGGGGTGGTGGGATGGAGATAAAGTGATTGCGCGCACCAGAAGAAATGACTGCAATAGATGCAACCCCCGGTGGGGCCTTCACGCCGCTCTACAGATATTGCCAAGTTCTGGCCAACTGACCATTTGAAAGCAGTGCAGTGGAACGAAGAGTCCGAGTCAGAGGGTGGGTAAGGGAGGAAGAGTGAGACTGAGAGAGAGATGCGAATGCAGGCGTGCCAGGGGCACGAAAGATCGACTAATCAGTTGCGTCGGGTCCGGTGGAGTCTTGCGAGTGTCGCGCCTACACATCCTCACTGTGCGGCAACTCCTGCGGGAACAACAGCAGCAGCAACAACAACAACAACAGCAGCAGTGGCAGCTGGTGCCGTGCCACTGCAACTGTTGCGTCTGGTTAAAGTTGGGCCGATGTAAGTCGTTATAACGTACCGCCGTTGCCCTTTCGAGTCTTATTCTCGGTTCCATCGCTCTTTGCCCATGCCCTAGCTATTGGCCATGCCCTCGCATTACTATCTCGCCTTCCAATGAGAGCAAGTTCCACTTTCTCACAACGCCAGCGAACCTGGCAGAAGGGGGGGAAATTGCCTTAAGCAATCTAAGAGCCAGGCCTTTGGGTGAGGTGTTCCGTAGGATTCTCGCTAGGGCTAGGCAATCGATAGGTTCGTAGGCACGAAACAAAACTGATATCGTCAGCTCTAACGACACCAGAAGACAATACGTGTATGGTATATACGCGGACATCTCATTAAAAAAGCGGATGCGGCAACATCATGGACAGGTTACATATATATATATATATATATATATATCATAACGACGGCTTGACTGTCACATAAATGAGTGTGTATGCACAGGGGCCAAACACGTCGAGGGCCTACATTTCAACAACAAAATGGGCTTCTACAGGTCGGGTTTGTATGTATACACTTCGGTCACGCAAACAACATTCGGCGTGTATTCCTTTGATCAGGAGCATTTCGTATATAACTTGTTGGGCCGATGCTTGGGTGCTCTTTATTGACTTTCAATAGCGAAAGCCTTTAGCAACAAAACCATGTTTATTCAGCAAGAAACAAGTTTAGCAAGGCTTGGGCTCGAACCTGCATTATACATTCATAGATGCCATGGCAAAGCCCTGTTTCGAATGCCTCAATAACTGCCTATGCCATCGACATATTGAATTGTCTTTTAGTTGCACATTGAATATTGCATAGTGTACACAGTGCATCTCGGTCACCCCTTAGAAACGTTCACGCCACTCGTCACGGCCTTCCTAAACAGTCACCACTATGACGCCATGTTCCAAACAGATAAATTTGCAAACAGATTATTTAGATCACGAAAAGTAATCGTAACGTCCCAAAAACTACAGTAAATGTTCTAAAATCATCATCACGTCACGTCGATTGAACGTGAGCATACGATCTACAACATATGGTTCTAAAGGATATATAAACTCATATACCGTATTAGTTTAGGAACTTGGTTTAGTATGCGCCCCTTACACATCACGTACATAATCTGTATGTTTAATAACACGTTTGGAATATTAACATCAACAAAGTGGCCAGTATTGTGGTTTATCATTATTGCTGTCTTAAACATATACTTACTTTGCAGGTACGAGGCATTCTCGTAAACTGCTACGCGCTGCCTACGTTCAAAGTGGCAATTCGTGATGAAAGTTGAGATCGCAGGTTCTGTATCGACGTCTTGCTCTAGACTGCCGCGAAAAGGCAAGGTTAAACCCCGCTCTGTGAGCAATGTTCGTTTCCGTGCCAACCATTTCCGGAGCTATCTATGGACGGACAGTTAATGGCCAAGCTCTGCCTAAGCTCGTAGCAATAAAAGTCTTGCTCTTGTTTTCAATGATCTTAGATCCCAAGAGGACGCGTCGCACATTGCGAAATTGGCCTCTGTTCTGTGTAATTTAGCTCCGGTGTTATTCAGGGTAGAGAGAGAAAGCATTGTGGAGTTACACCAAATTGTTTTTTAGTGGTTAATGCGTGACACTGCACTGCTGTTTTCCCCTATGGTTTTTGCACATGGGATGTTATAGTGCCTTATCATTAAACAAAAAAAAAACTCTGCAGCCGTTTCACACATGCGTAAAGGGCCTTCGTACGACCTTCGAGCCGTTTCCTTGCCGAGCGTAATGGACGTAGAAGATTGTTGTTCGGGTTTTGAAATGTCTCCTTGCCGTGACAACGGACGCGATGTGCTCGTAATTCGTGGCTAACGCTGTACCACAATTCACCTAGCAAATCATTTCGTGAAATTGTTCCATGTCACTTCTGTAAAAAAGCGATATCATATAGGGCATGTATATGGCATATATACATCAAAATACTAAAACATACATCTTAAGCTAAACGAAGTACGCCTTTCTGATTACTAAAGGCCGAACAACGGAGTACAGGAATGCCCCTTGACTCTGCGGTTGGGAACAGCAGCCCCTGATGTCCTAACACCATTAGCCCTTGGTGTCGAACCTACAAGCGCCGTCACAAATGAAATGTATGCAACTGACGCGGAAATTCAATTAACCTATGTGCTTTGCATTGTTTCCACTTAGAATTCAAGCTGTTTCTAGTTTGCGTAAATTGCTGTTTCCTCTGACTTTTTCCGTCTAAAAACTGTATTTTTGCCCTCTACCTGTATATGCCTTAGATGCCCATCTAATGGGAGACCATGTTTCAAACCTGTCGATCGGCATATTTCGTAGTTTCGCAATCAGGTCGAGACCTTTGCCGTCTCCCCAGCCTATGTCTTTATCGTCCATTGTTCGCTTACTGTTTCTAGCTTTGCCAGGCCGGAAGGTCGAATAGAAACTCTCGACAAGCGTCCGATTCGTGAGCTGAAGTTTGCCGGTGACCAGGCTATCGTAATGCCTGCCAGACACAGAGGTCGAGGAGCCTCTGTGGCTTCTTCACCTGCAAATAGAACCAGTCTTTCCAACAGACTTTTATGCCGTGTTTTATTTGCCCTTATCGGCGCTTACCATCGGCCATCAAACATCGAACTCATACATCGTAAACACGTCGTTCCTCCCTACTCTCTTTCTTTGTCTTCTCTATGTGCCAGCGATACGAATAGCTTCTTAGAGTTCAAAACCGGCCTCGAATCCACTTGATATGTTGAACGTAGGAGTGCCTCGCTGATGCCTGCAGGACCCTTATTGCAACATACTGCTTCTCTGCTTGTCTCTATCCAAGTGCTTTCTGGCTACATGTTTCCTAAGCGTAATTATAGAGGCTTATAGAAGTAGAACATCAGCGTTCATGGCATGCGTACAACATATACAGATTAGACTTACGTATTTGTTATATATATATATATATATATATATATATATATATATATATATATATATATTTGTTATATATATATTATATATATATATATATATATATATATATATATATATATATATATGTGATTCAGGTAAATTATAAGTAAACAGATATTTTGTATAAAATAGGAAAGGCTTGTTTATTGCCGGACATTACCACATGGTGTGCTTATCGCGATGAAGTAGCAGCTGGTTGTCGCACGCTTATTTGCATTTTGCATCTAAAATTAATTCATTCAAAACGAGCTGACCAGCCTCAGTTTAAATGAACGTGATCAGCATTTGTAGACTACAGTGCGGACTAGAACGGCATGTCTTTTTTGCAAAGGCTCCTCCGACCGGGTAAACGATATCGTCGTTGATGCGTGACTTCAATTTCTGGCAGGAAAGCTGTAGTATCGTATCCCGTGTCGTGTATTTGTTACGAAAGGCCGCCACAATTGTTCGCAACTGCAGGGATAGAACCAAACTGAACGACAACGTGTCATCTGCCCCTGGATAACACTCATGGATCGAAACCAACGTCAATGCTTGCGTTTTGCCTCAGCTTGACAATCAAATGAATTCTAGTGAATTTTGTCCACGTGTTTTATACTTGGGTCTCTGTGAGTACCAATTTTGGTCTATTTGGCTTCTGAACTGATATAATTTGCCGGCTTAGCAGTATCATAACGGTCACCAGGATCTTATCAGCTCGGAGTAATATGCTATATGATATATGCAAAAAAGACGACTTTGGTGGACTAAGGGCGTAGCTGGTTACTCTGGTAAACCGCTTTTGTAAAGTTATACACTGGACGCTTCAGCTTGTTTTTCTGTATAGCTTACAGGCCTACGATCTGAAGCCGGGACTAATAACGTCAGAAGAAATCGATTTTTAAGACGAATGTTTTCGAATGTGAGTATATATATATACAGGGTGTTACGTAAAAAGTTGTACTTCTTTCGAGGTTTGATAGAGCTCGGCAAGAAAATAATTTTTCCCAATGGGCGGAAGCCAAGAAAACGTTTTGTTTAGGAGTGAGGATGAAATTTAGAAAAGTCGTTATTCTGCCTTATTTTCTCCTACATAGTTGTACAAAGTCTACGTTTGCGGGAGAACCAGTCAACGCATGAAGCAACCGATCATACCAGTGTTATAACAACAAATCCACTTTTTATGATTATTTTTATTCCACCTATTTGCTTTTTGCTAGCTTGCGTTAGGTGTCATTTAGGTTATGCAAAATTTTCCGCCGAACACACTGGTATGATCGGTTGCTTCATGTGTTGACTGGTTCTCCCGCAAACGTAGACTTTGTACAACTATGTAGGAGAAAATAAGGCAGAATAACGACATTTCTAAATTTCATCCTCACTCCTAAACAAAACGTTTTCTTGGCTTCCGCCCATTGGGAAAAATTATTTTCTTGCCGAGCTCTATCAAACCTCGAAAGAAGTACAACTTTTTACGTAACACCCTGTATATATATATATATATTGTTAAAGTGTGTTTTTATTTTATTATTTCTTGTAAAAGCAAATATTTTTTTCCAACGGAACATGGTCTCTGAGGAGTCTTGTTTTAGAGTGAGAGTGATATTACTACAATTTGTGACACTGGTGTTGCTGTCCGACATAGGAGGATAAAATGTGTCATTACGAGACAACGAGGCAATGCGAGCCGTGACTGCAAAGTAATCGAGATTGAGTGCATGCATAAATGATCTGCTCCATCAAATAAATCACTCTAGATCGTTCATGCATGCACTCAATCTCGACATACTCGCCGAAAAATCTTAATTACCTTGCAATCACGACTCGCATTGCATAGATTTGGTAGCAAAACGATCGCCATGAAATCCATTTGCCTGAATGTGTTAGTTTTAAGCGCTGTAAATGGTCGTGGGGTTATGATTTTGGAATATTTTGTGTGAACGCTAATAAAATAACTTTCTTTTTGCGAATTCCTTTCTAAACGACCATGTCTTCTGGCCGGCGTTAAGTTTGTTTAGAGGAAGCAGAATTTTCTCTCGAAGACAACAATGTGCTTAGTTTCTGTATCGGAGGACGGTTTGTTTCGCAATGGCACATTTTTGTGTCGGGCAACTACAGCAATGTCACAATTGTAGTCATATCAATCTTACTCAAAAATAAGACTTCTTAGATACTATATACGTAAAGTCATTTAAATTTTTTTCTACGTTTGGGTTCTTATGCACATTTTTGAGCGATGATCAAGTGCATTGAAATTTTACGGTTTTTCATAAATAATGTGAGGGTATTCGGTCGACTAAATGAAATTGCTTTGTTTATTAAGGCTTCCATTCAGCTAGAAGTGGACATTGCCCGAACAGATAATTGTCGAAAGCGAATTCAGGGGTTTTCTGCCTCTGGGCTAGGGAAGACACGCAAGGATACCGTACGTAAATCGTCTAAAACATTTCGCTGCAGGTAGCGAAAAAAACTGAGCGCCCAAACAGCTGACAGCAGAACTGACTGAGAAAAATATTAGCTAATGAAATAGACGGGTTAAGTCCCTTAGGCGTAAATTTAAGTGCGACACAATGGTCTTTGATGAATACGAGGTGGTGGTAAATAGACAGATAACTAAAGTCGTAACCAATTGGTGGTGAAAATGCATTATAGACGAGGATGTCTATAAACAACGTATATAAGTATACTACAATAATATTATGATAATATACGACGCCAGCAACACGCTGTGTGGTACGCTGCGTACTACGCAATAAGCCCATCTGATTCAACTAACGTTCAACAAGTACTAACAAATAATACTCGTATATCATTTTATTAACTAAGTTGGTAAAGCCGCAAAAAGTGCAGAGTTGAGCGCGGGAACTCTTTTTAAAGAGATTCCACAGAAGATGTGATCTCAAACAAACAACATTGTATTATCGCCTTTAATGGACACACTTAGGAAAAATGACAAACGGGGGTTTTCTCAACTTATGGACGCAAGTCTTATTCATAATTTCTTTCAAGTGCAGCCGAACAATCGCAGAAGCCAAATAACATCTGTGCTCAGATGCGTTGCAAGAACGGAGCACATCAATAATACGTTCGTCTGGCGCGTGCGTAGGGATACTCACAACAGGGACGACTGCACAGGGCCCGCCTGCAACCAGTCATTCCTTACATCTTTATTACATGATTGAGGAAGCTTTCTATTCTATTCTAATATGCAATCTGTTTATTTGGACACTATATATATATATATATATATATATATATTCCCCACAATGGGGAAGGTCATGGCAATCGATTGCCGCTCTTAGTTTCGTGGTCTTGCAGGTAGTCACCTAGCCGATTTGCCGCCAACCACAACCACGGAGTGGAGAAAGTTGGTGGTTTAAAATGTATTTTTAAATTAAATGTCTATGCGTTCTTTCGTTTAGTAACGCTCTTGTTTGGATTTGGGGTTCTATCTTGTTCTACTTACGAACAAAGCAGATCGTGGATAGGGTAAAGCTCAACCAGGTCATAATCGACACATAAATTCTGTTTCCATTTTTATAAACTCATAATAAAGTGTATGGGTCAAAGCAAGAAGAACTTGCTTTGATGCACTTGTTTGTAGTGAATTGAGTCTTGTAGACCCTAGTTGTAGAAGGTTATGCAATAATGCGATTTCGAACTCAGGGCTAAGTTGCCTTATCAAGGCCTGCGGTGTATTTATGCGACATGCTGTGCATAGCAACGTGCATTAGCAGAGTTACACATTGTGGTATATTTACGAAGGTTGCTATCTGTGCGACAACTTCGTGGTATATATAGACTGTAATGCTAGTACGAGTCAACACACAAAAACGACAATAAGTTATGTATATATATATATGTATATATATATATATTTTTTTTTTAGAAGGCTAGTAATACATATATATATGACACCGTCGAGTGCATACACACACATATATATATATATATATATATATATATATACACACATATATATACATATATATATATATATATATATATATATATATATATATATATATATATATATATATATATATGTATATATACATATATATATATATATATATATATACATACATATATATATATACATGTATATATATATATATATATATATTCTATTTGTATTTATTCAATTTCAAATCATTCACGGTCGGACCATGACATTTGGGTCCCTGCGAACGTGTGCACCATTACGGGGGGTCCAGTGTAGGGACCAGCCATTTCTGGAGGGTTCCTCGAACCGAGGCCGCATTGCCCCGTTGCACATCCAGCGACAGACGCTGTCTGAGGAAATCACTTGCTCGCTTATCTCCGCTGGCTAGAATTAGCCGCTTCCCGACCTTCTGTAGCAAACTGCGAGTAGACGGACCCGGCCCGCCAAGGGTCTCGAAGGCAAGTGGGTGAAACTCGTACGGGTAACCGATGTTCTGGTACTTTCTAACCTTGCCTGCCTCGGCGAGAGCCGATGCATGACCAGCCCGAGCCGCGCCAGCACTGACCATTGAAGGGGCTAATGAGTCAGTAACTGTCGCGTCCCAAACCAGCATGCATCCGCGCTCGAACGGAGTTAAGGTCAGACCGTCAGGTCTCTTTCCGCCCTCTCTGTCTAGTCCGACGGGCTCCAGGACGCACGGTAGACCACTGGATCGTAGAGCT
This sequence comes from Dermanyssus gallinae, assembly GCA_003439945.1. Taxonomy (NCBI): domain Eukaryota; kingdom Metazoa; phylum Arthropoda; class Arachnida; order Mesostigmata; family Dermanyssidae; genus Dermanyssus; species Dermanyssus gallinae. The sequence continues at coordinate 189,415 of QVRM01002916.1, read as the reverse complement.
CTGCTAAAGGTTTCGTTCAAGGCTTGGTGTCTTGCTCGCCTACCTGCGCTGACAATACAGGACAGCCCGTGGCGTCCATCTGGCTGGACGACGTCTCCGCAGACACATGCATGGGTGTACACAAGATCTGTTCCTAAACGAAGTCCGACCGCGATCCTTACCGACTCGTCATCCAACAGGGTCCCGATCTGACCACAGGGTATGGCGTGGAGCCATGCGCCCGCCCCCTTGAAGGAGACGGCGCGCAGGCTGGCCTTATCGGCATTCGTGGCGCATTCCGCAATGAGGTTTTCGACTATTTGCTCATAAAGAATTGCTGCCCATTCTCTCTGGTGTCCAGCTTCGACGGGCTCGTGGCCGCACAGGGCAACTGCATTGCGGTGGCTTGTCTCTAATCGGGCTTCTAAGTCCGTGAGAGCAACAGAATCCAGGAGGCTTTTTGCCTGTTGCATAGACCTATGGAGGGAAGCTGCCAGAGCTGTCTCCGATAAGACAGTCGCATCAGGTAACCCTAGGCCACCCCAAAGAACGGGGAGTAAAGCTTGTTGGCGCGCACGAGCGGATAGGCTGAGGTTTAGCAACGCCTCTAATGTAGACATCACGCGGTCGTTGAGTCGGTCAAGAATTCCTGAAGCTTGCGAACAGTCTGCCCTTCGAAACAAGTGGTTGAGACGAAGGGCCGAAAATGATGATCTCAGAAGAAAAAGGCCTCGGTGAGAACCTACCAAATGAATGCGTGACATTGCATTTTCGAGCTTGACCAGCCACCTCTCGAGGACATCCGGAACTCCTTGCGGGAATAGGGGGACGCCTAGCAACTCTAAAGTCTTGCCGACGGTCTTGCACCCTGAGAGAGCCTCTAGCACTTCGGAGTCAGCAGCGCCTCCTACAGCATGGACCTCACATTTTGCAGGGTTTAGGGCCACGCCACTCCGCTCAGCAAACTCAATGACTCGGTGGATGTCCCTCATTACCGCATCGGGGGCGCCACCCAGAACACCGTCGTCCAAGTACCATACATTTAGAGGGCATTCAAGAGAGTCGACCAACTCCTTGACAGCCAGGCAGAACAGGGGGGGACCCAATGGGTCGCCCTGCTGCACCCCAGTTTGCGACATTATAACATCATGCGGCAGGAGAAGGCAGGAAGGCTCTTTATAAGCTAGTTCCACCTGGTGGAACATACTCGGGACATAGGCTTTTACCGCACTCAGTAAGTAGTCCCTCCGAATACTGTTAAAAGCGTTTCTGAAGTCAAGCTTGACCACAAGGGTAGCTTCAGAGCGTGACTCCAGGAAGGACCGAGTCGAGTGCACTGCGGTTTCGCATCCTCCCGGTGTCGCAAACCCAAGCTGATGGACACCAAGAGCATGTGAGATGTCTGCCTTGTTCTCTAAAATGCCAATTTTTGCCGCCAGCCTCCGGATTGCAGATGAACATGCGATGGGTCTTACGCTGCCATCTTTCTTCTTAAGGGCGAAAAGTCTGGCACCAAATATGAGCGGTCGCCATTCAGAGAGCGGCGAACCCCAGCGAAGAAGATCAACGACCTTGGCCAGGGCAGCCGCAAGTCGGTCGGCGGCAGCTCCTAGAGCGGGAGATAGCAGATCTTGTAAGAGCCGTGGTCTAATGAAATCTAGGCCCGCGGCTGAGCTTCGCGAAAACGTTTTAATGGCAGACCGAACGTTGTCGGCTGATGTGGTTGATGGCAAGGGCACGTGAGGAGGGCTAGGCCAGGACAGAGGTGAAGGGGCGGGGGGGTGTTTATCCCACAGCAAAGCCGTCTCGCTGGGCTTCTGTGCCAGCGTGTCTTCTGAGATTAGGACCCTGGCCGCCGAAGAAACGTCGCCTTCCGATAGCTTGGTGATGGCTAGCCTTTTTTTTTTTTTTTTTTTTATAACCTGAGGTTGAAGGTAAATCTTGCATAAGACACCGGGCGATACGTTGGTATTCGCCGCGGTAGTGTCAGATTCTTACTGACTAAACCCCCAACCGGTAAGTATCTTGGGGGATGCCATTCTGTACTAAAGTTGAATATTACTTCGAATAGCACCCTTGCAGGGACCAGCAGTCGGCGCTTATCGCCAACCTTGTCTTATCCCGCGGTTGGTCCTCAGGTTTGCTGGGCCGCCGTGGCGGCTAGCCGGGCGATCCTTGCCCGCTCCAGGTGATCCTTGCGTTTCAGCAGCTCTTCCGCAAGCTGGGCTCCTTTGTGCCAGTGCTCCTCCGACGCGCAGATATACCTGACGAAGCCTCTCATTCCGTGTGCGCTAAGCTCTCGGGCTAGTTGTTGATCCATCCGCTCCGCTCGGACGTCCTGCAGCGCACTGCATAGTAGCAGGGTGTGCAGTGGGGAGTCCACGTCGCAGGCGGGGCACAGTGTACAGCTTTCAGCAATATCCTTAAACCTGGCCAGGTACTGTTTGAAGTCGCCGTGGCCAGTCAGGAACTGCGTCATAAAGTACGTCGTGCCGCCACCTGGTCTGTTGATCCATTCTCCTATGTCCGGAATGATTTCGCGTGTGGAGGCGCCGGGTCGGTTTCCGACTACCGTGTCCCACCGGGCCTGCCACGCGAGCAATGTTTCGGCCTTCTGCTGCTCTGCGGCGAGTGTCGGGTCCGCCCATTTCCTTCTCCTCTCCTCGGCCTTGAGGTCCCACGGGGTTGTGCCCGCAAGGACACACGCCGCCTCTCCGTTAACGTCCCGGTAGGCCTGGACCGTCCGGAGAGCAAGTATGCGCTGGGCCTTCATCATTGTGTTTCTATTGCACTCGGTCCGGAGCGTAGATTCCGCCCAGACCGGTGCTCCAAAAAGCATGATTGATTCGCCGACGCTTGCCAGCAGGCGGCGCTTGCCCTCCGTGGGTCCTCGAATGTTAGGCATGATCCTGGCTAGCTGTCCGGCAGCCTTCGTCGTTTTCGCCGCCGCGATCCGTATATGAGGCGACCCTCGCAGTCCACGGTCCAGGTGCATGCCAAGGTATCGTACAACTTTGGACGTCTTTATCGCCGTACCATCAAGTCGGATATCTAGGTCGCGGCAGGCTTTTTTGCCGCCGAGGAGGGCGGCCTCCGTCTTCTCCGGGGCGAGTTCGAGCCCGTTTTGCCTCATCCACAGCGAAATTTCCCACAGGGCCAGGTTAGCCTTGGTTTCCAGTTCGCCGGGACTTCGCGCTTGGACTGTCACCGCAACGTCGTCTGCATAGGCCAGCAGGTCAACTCCGGGGGGGAGGTCTTTGAGCCGCAGAACTCCGTCGTACGCCAGATTCCACAGCAGTGGACCAAGGATCGATCCCTGTGGCACCCCCGCCGTCATAGTTAGCTCTGTCCCGGCGCTGGTTAGGTCCCTCTCCTTTAGGTAGTCCGAGATCATCCTGGTCAGGTACTGTGGGACTCTCCTGGCTCTCAGCGTTCGCAGAATCACCTTCCATGGAAGGGAGTTGAACGCGTTACGTACGTCGAGTAGTATGACCAGATACAGTTCCCGGGTTTTACGCGTTGCTTTCCGGAGGGTTTCCGCCTTGGACAGGACCCTGTGGATAGGAGATAGGACAGACCGGTTTTTCCGGAAGCCAAACTGCCCATCCGACAGGAGTCCAAATTCCTTGGCCTGCCGCCGTAGCCGTGCCTCGATCACCGCTTCAAAGGCCTTCGCGAGTGTGCCTAGTAAGCAGATGGGCCGGAACGACCCATTGCCTTTCGGCAGCAACACCACCTCGGCGCGTTTCCACGACGTCGGGAAGGCTCCTCTCCGAATCAGCCCCGTGAACACCTCGGCAACCATGTCAGGGAATTCCTTTAGGAGCACCCTGGTGGCCGCCGGTGGTACCCCATCTTCGCCAGGAGCCTTGCCAGGTTTTATTCTCTGAGCAGCCAGGATGACCTCGGCGCGTGTTACCGGGGGTGCTTCCTCGTCGGGAGTCAGAGGTCGCTCGTACGGGGTTCGATCAAATTCGGGCTGCCTCGGGAATAGTTGCTCGAGGGCTGCTTTCCTTTCGTCGGTAGTTAACGTTGTCTCGCACCTTCCCTTGATTTTCCCCCGAACGAGCTTGTACGGCTTGCCCCATGTGTCTTGTTCCACGCTATCCAGGAACTCTTTCCATGCGCGTTCCCTACTTTTGGCGATTTCTCGCCGTAGCAAGGCACGGCACTTCCGGAGCTCCCCGACAGCTCTCGCCATCCGGTCATCGTTATCCCCCACTAGCGAACGTAGCGTCTTGACCTCGCGGCGGGCTCGGAGGCAGTCCCTTCTCCTTCCGGCGATCTCTTCCGTCCACCAGTGTTTCGGGGACACCTGGTGGCGCCGTTTTGGGTGGACCCTGGCAGTTGCGCAGGCCGACTCCAGGAGCCGTTGCAGTCCCTCGGCGTCAGCGGGGGCGCCTGAATGAGCGAGCTCGGTCCGTATGGCCTCAATCGTCGAAACGCGCCCCTGAAAACGTAGTTTATCCCGGGGGCGGGGTCGGGGTGGCAGGGGTGCGTCCACGTAAAACTCGATCGTTTGATGGTCCGACAGAGTGATCTCGTTGGTTAGCACTTGCCACCCGCTGATCCGTGTCGCTTGCGTGGTCTGAGCCATTGTAAGATCGACAAAAGAGGAACCTCGCGTCCCTACGGATGTCGGCTCAACGCCGTCGTTCACTGTCGAGAGGTCCAGCTCGGCCATCCACTCGAGGAGTTTGTGGCCCCTTCCGTCGATCACCGTCGAACCCCACTCCGTGCTAGCTGCGTTAAAGTCTCCGCACGCGTACACCGGGAGGTTTACGGCCCCCCTGATCGAGCTTCGCAGCTCGCTCAGAAAGGCCTCCAGTTCCTCGATGGGGGCGTTTGGGCTTGCGTAGCAGGAGTAAAACCTGCCCGCCTTGCCCACCTCCGCCCATGAGAATCCCTTCCCGCTTCCGTGTCTAGTGATGATTCCGGTGCAGTCGATGATGGCCGTGTCGGCATCCGCATCTGTCACCCATGCGACTTTCGATCGCGCCAGATTGCGGTTTGGTTCGCTCAATAGGAGCAAGTCCGCCCCGCGTCTGGTCGCGATTTCTTCGAGCAGGGAGTGCGGCGCGCGGCTTCGGTTACAGTTCAGCTGGAGGACTTTAAGCATTATGCTTTAGGGGGCTGGTGTGCTCAACCCTCTGGGCCTTAACCGCAGTCTTGACGTTCAGGTTTAGGGGTGAGTTGCCGGGGCTCCGGCGCCTCTTTTGCCTTCGCTTGTCTCCGGAGCGGAGAGCGTTGGAAAAGCCTCCGGCAGCGGATTCCTCATCCGCGGCCGACATGTGGTTCTCATCCGTGTCTGACTCGACCAGGATGGGGGTCTGAGACACCGCTTTCGCTGTCGCCAGTCGGGAGCGTGGAGCGCCATCGTTGGAGTCCTTGATCTTCTGCCGGTAGGTCGGGCATGCCGTCGAGTTGGCTGCGTGCGCTCCGCTGCAGTTGTAGCACCTGGGGGCGTTTGAGCACCCATTGGCCACGTGGCCGAGGTCGCCGCAGCGGTGGCAACGCTTGCCTTTGCATCGCTCGAACGTGCAGTCCCGCGCCGAGTGTCCGACGCGTTGGCACCGCAGGCAGCAGGGCACCGAGACCCAGTTGTTAATCAGGTAGGTGCTCCAGCCTACCTGGAGACGACCCGCCGCCACAAGGGGGGCCGCTGCTTCACGTGAGCGGAACCTCACGATGGCCGAGACGAGGCCATAGGCGCTCGCGACCGGAGGCTCCAAGGTGAAATTTCCGGCCGCTGCGGAGACGTTCGTCAGCGCGTTTCTGATGTCTTCTGCTGTAGTGCCTGTAGGGAGGTTGCGTACGATCATTTTGACCTCGGCCGCGTCCGCCGTTATCTTGGCTGAGGCTCCCCCCTCCGTCTGTAGGGCTTCTAGGAAGGAGCGGGTTCCCCCGGCCTCCTTTTCCGCTACCTTCAGTACCACGTCTCCGTTTCTAAGTTGGGTGAGCCGTTGCACTGTTACGTTGTGTGCATCAGGACGTACCTTTTGCTGCACGCCGCTTATGTCGACGCCGGGGGTCCCCTCGCCCTTCCTCAGCACGATGGTGCTCCACGCGGGGCGCTTCGGAGCTGTATTCTGTTGGTTACTTCTCGTCGTCGCCTTATCGGTTCCCCTCTTCTCGCGGTTTGCTCTCTTCCGCGTCGCCTTGGACGTGTAAAGGGCCACCTTGATGTCGGCCTTGCGGGCGCAGACCTCAAGAAGCCTCTGTGACCTCACAGGGTCGGTCACGTAGCACGGAATGGGGTCCGTGTCCGATGCCGACCGCTGCTGGGCGGCCGCCTGCAGCGCCTCGAAGATCTTCTCCGTCTCACCTATCGCGTCGTCCTCTTCCTTGGGAAGACGTAGGGTGACCAGGGACCGGGTCACTGGCTCCTCTCCCTGCTCTCCCTTCTCCTCGATGCAGCGTGTTGCTACCCTGTTGGTGAAGGTTCGGGCTGCGTCGGTCCTCAGCTTGCTGAACTGCACACCCATGACGTTCCAGATCGCCTCGTCGCTGCGATTTGCCTCCCGGACAATGAGGATCCGCACGGGGCAGTCCCTTGTTATGCTGCCGGTGGCAATCGACGTGTTGCGAAACAGGTCGGCTGTCCACTTCATTTCTGTGATCTTTTTGAGACCTTCCATAGAGCCGCCTTCGGTAACAAACCTTTCTAGCTCGGCCTTGCTGAGCGTCGCGTCTGCGTCTGTGTTGTCAGTCTGGCAGCCGGTAGACCGCGTTTTGACCGCGCGCTCCGTCTGGCATCCCGATTCCACTTTAGCTTTTTGGTCGGCCTGGCGACAATGGCATTGCTCCGGCGCGCCGGTAGACGTTGGGCTGGGTTCTGCCAGCAGGCGTTCCTTTTCCTTTAGCCGGGCAACCCTCAGGCTTTTCGCTGCCCCTTCTATGAGTGATTTCAGCTTCTTGTCCACCTTGACGAGGTGGTCACGCTTATCCCTGGTCTGTGTATAGGCCTCCATTTCGTTGATGTAGCAGGCGATCGGGTCTATGGCCCTGATAACTGGGCTCACTTCTTCACCTTCCCCTGCTTCTCCGGTAAGCTCACTCGTTGAGTGGCTGTGCTCGTGTGCAGCACTAGTCTCGTTCGCCGAGTCCTTAGTGTGGGAGAGAGGCTGGGCCTCGTTCCCCGCGTCTGCTGTGATTGCACTAGCGATCGGTGACCGCTGTAGCATCTTCCGGGGTTGGAAGATGCTTCCTCTCTCGGTCACAGGGGTCGATAGTGGCGCATCCGACGTTCCTGCTGCCTCCTCTTGTGTCGGTTTGGCCGATCCGGCAAGCCCCGGGGGGGGGGGCTGCGGCCGCCGAGCATCTCCTCCGCGCCCGCTCCCGACGCCGCACTCCTGAGTGGACTGCAGAGGGTGTGGGGGAGGGGAGGGGGGTGATCGGACGGTAGAGAAGAGGGAACCGTATGTGTCCACCAAGTCCCAGCTCCGTACCACCAACCGGTCCGGATATATCCAAGTTCTATTCTCGGGGAGGGAGCGGCACTTGGAGGCCGCTCTCTCTAATACGTTGGCGCAGGACCCTTTTCCAGCGTGGACCCCTGGGGGGGACGGAAGTCTGCTCAGATTGTTATACACCTCCGCGGCGAGGGTGGGTGGAGTTGGGCAGAGCACGAACTTCCGACCCTCCTGCCGGGGTAACCTCCCAAGTTTGGAAAAGACGTGCACTCGTTCCCTGCGGTGCAGGGAGGCTGCGCAGGTTGCCTATATAAGGAGGGACGTTGCAATGGAGAGGTGGCGAGGTGCCACCGGCTCCAGCTTGTAGCCGGTTTGACCTACGAGACTAGGATTTGGTAGGGTGGTCACTGGGACCCGCCGCCACCTCCTGCCCGAGCCTCGAGCGCCCCCTGGTGGCAGAACCGGCGCAGTATCCAGCTCCTGCCCCAGTGATCGCACAGTCACGCGGTTCGGGGTGTGGGTCGTCTACGCGATCCTCGCCCTACTGACGTGACCCGCACGCCCCCTGGTGGCCACAACCGGACCTCGCTCGATCTGTTCTCCGCTCAGTTGAGCGTCAACCGCCGAGCTAAGCGGACGCGCGCTGGCAGGCTGCCGCACCCTGGGAGCGGCGGCGACGCCTGGCGGCGGAATCCGCAGAGAACCAGAGAACAACAGAGATTCACTTAGCTGTAGGCCGTTGAGGTGGGCGGACGCGCTTTGCGAAGCTCTTCAAGCACTATCAATCAATTCCATTTATTCACCTTTGTAGGTAGCAGTCAAATACTTAAGCTCTTCAAGCACTATCACACACCAAAGTCCACGAGAAGTATCCAAAAGTCCGTCACAATTGCACCACTGATGTCGAGTATAACACAGACGTCTATGGGAATCGCGAGAAACCGACGGAAATTCCTTGCAAATCGTAGCAGGCGGAGCGCGTGACCGCACTCGACGACTGCCAGACCGGAACTGGGGATGGCTAGCCGCACGGTGTCAACTGTCCGCTGCCGGGGACGTAGGTTTGAAGGAGGGCCACTGCCATCGTCAAACCGTTTCCCCTGAGCAAAGTCGCAAAGGTTCTTCCGGACGATAACCGCCAATGACCGGTCATCCTTCCCACCATCGAGGAGGCGGAGGACAACAGGCGCGAAGGAGAACAGAGTAAGCCAGGCCGTGTCGTCGTTGTTCTCTGCGACTGAGCACAGGACTTTGGTGAACTCTTCGGCTACTTGCCTACGTACTGATTTTGGCAAAATGCGGACCAACCGCCAGCGGCGAGTGACATCTTGAATAACGCCGATTAACCTATCTGCGGTTAACCGAGAGTTCGAGGGCTGTGACTCGTCGTTCATGTTACAGGTAACCCCTCCGTGCTTGGTCGTTATGTGTCGACGGAGGCCTCTTCGTGTAAACGAAAGCCCGCAGGTTGGGCAGGGGGCCCTGTTGGGGTCCGACTGCCCGGACCGCGGGCTGGCGGGCCTGCGGTTAGGCGTGTTGTCGTTGTGGTCTGTCATTACAAGACGAGACCTTTTAACTTGCCCACCACGGAAAGCAGTCCCATGAGAGGTCGCAACGCTTCCTCTAGGGACCTCAACACGGCAGATAATTCAGGTCTAATTCCCTGCAGAAGATCAGCCAGTCCCGAAAGCGACGAACCGGTATCGGCGCTCTGGCGAGAGTTACTTGTTCTCGGGGTCTTTCTCGAACGGCGGGAGCGCTGGGTCCTGACCGTAGACGACCTGTAGCTGCGTTTGTTCTTCTGGATTTTCGGTATAGGCTTTGGGTTGGGTAGAACGACCTGCGGATACCACTGCTGGCGAAATACCCCTGACCACAGTAGCGTAGGTGGGACCCCGTACCTCGGAAGACGGGCCCTCCTGAACAGAAGCCGAGCGACACTGGACAGCTTCGCCGATGACCGCGTCGGGGTAATCCTCTCTAACCTGCTGGAGCATGCGGCCCTCGAGCATTATCCTACTTTTTTCACGCAGGTAAGCTAGCCGCGGGCATGAGGAAGATCCCGCCTGGTGAGGTCCCTGGCAGTTCACACACCTCGGAGCGCTACGACAGGAGTCGGCGGTGTGATCCGGGCCTCCGCAATTCTTGCAGAGCTTTTTTCCCAGACACTTGTCGGCAAGATGTCCGGGTTTCAAGCACTTAAAGCAGATTCTTGCTTGACCCGGTTCTAGAATAACCAGGTGAGATCTATGACCGAGAAAGACGGACACCGGTGGCTGGCAAGAAAAACTGAGGATTACCTTCGTCAGCGGTATTCTCCCACCGGGGGACGAACGATATAGCCGACGTGCTTTGGTAACTCCATGTTCTGCCAATTCGTGGGCAATCTCTCCTTCGGTGAACATTGGGCTGACTCCCTCAATTCTCGCGGTAAATGAGGTGACGGCTGGGCAGGCAGCCGATACGGGGCATTCTCCTAGGCTTGACACTTGAAGAAGCGTATTTACACTTTTTAAGTCTTTTGCCCAGACCGCAATTGACTGAGTATCACCAGCGATTTTGCAGCCTGGTGACACCGCATAGATCTCCTTGAAGATTTTAAGCATTGAACCTTCGGAAAATGACACATTATCCGACTCGGCAGTTGGTTGTCTTCGAAACGTAACCTTGAACAAATTGATGGTCCCTGCTTCGGTGTCACCTCGAAGCTTATTAAGTTGTCGCTGCTCACGTGAAATGATGGCTTTTTCCTTCCGCGAAACAACTTTGGTGAATCCCTCGGAATCCACTAGCCCGTGTGGTGCGCTTGTTATCCCTGCCATATCAGATTGCCTGCGCCGCTTGCAGCCAACGCGATCATGTGCTAACGCATCACTCCCGTCGTCGTTGCCGGTGGCAGTGCACTCCATCTCACCCTCAGGCACGGGCAATGCGGCCGCTTGTGCCGTAATGTCGTCTGCCTTCGTCGTATTATTCTCAACACTGGCGGTGGCGGCCCTCAGTCGTGATATGTCCAGCGAATCAGGTGGTTTATCCTGACCGGATATCACTAACTTTGACATGTTTATGCCGCTATAAGCGTATCACAAAACACGCAACTACACTAATAAAAAGACGAAGAATAAAATTAGAAAAAAAATGTAATAAAACAACAAAAAAATCCTTAACAGACCCGGGAATTGAACCCGGTGCTGCTACGTGGTAGTCGCTGGCACTGCCACTAGGCTACGGCGACCTGCTGGTGTACGTGGGTCCGTAAGCTACAACGTCTTCCGCCGCAACTATATTCTGCGATGACGCCAGCAAATCGAACACAGTCTTCCAGGTGTTGAGAGTGCACAGCCAGAGAGCTTGAAAGGGATTCGATACCTTAGACACTTAACTCAAGTGTCTTGCAGCGTGCACTATTCACCAATAGAGTACTCAGTACACACACTATCCTCACAACACTTATCACTACAAAGTTCGAAGTCAAACCTCATAAAACTGTCAATTTTATGGGAGCCAACGAAAACACGACTGCACTCTGCCGAATCGAACGCGCAAAAAAAAAAAAAAATATATATATATATAGATATATATATTATATATAAATAAATATATATATTTATTAAATATAGACTATATAAAAAATATATTATGAATATATATTAATATATATATATATATATTATGTCATCCAATTATATATTATATATACTATATTTATTCTGAACAGAGCAAACACGGCATGATAAATCTGGCTTAAAACGTTCATACCTAACAATTGTAAACGGACAATTATATATATATATATATATCATATATATATATATATATATATATAATATTGTGCTCCGCAAACTCTCAACGCGACAAGATAGTAAAAGCAAATCGTAGTAAATAAAAGCAGTAACGCGCTTTCAGTAAAGTGACCCCGTAATATCAAGCCTGATAAATTAATAAGGCCGCCTGCATTAAACAGAACGAGAAGCCTCGTAAGCCAGTCGTGAATCCAAGTAGTCTAAACAACTGCCTACGTAACAGTGAAGTAAACTCGGAGTGATACGGAAAATCATCATATCTAATTCCGCCAAGGTGATCGATTGTAAGAGAGGTCTGCTCACGCCGCTTCTAGAGTAGTCAAATGTATTATTGGAACGCTTTTGTGAGTTTGGTCAAAAACGTTCGAGGGTAGCACTCTTTCCTAGCTCCTCTCTCTCTCTCTCTCATAGCTTGACACTAAACAAACTAAGAAAAAACGGCTTCGCGAGTCATCTGTTCGAGTCGCCTGTTCGAGTCGCCAAGGCAGAGAGCGAAAACGAAAGGAAGTAGTACATGTCCCAAAGCGAGAAGCTGATGATTATAATTAGATTGACGGCCATTTTCAGTTTAGTCGAGGCCGACATGACGCGCTCGAATGAAGGCGATCGAGGTCGTCGTCGTCGTCGTCGACGCAGCCGCCACCGCCAAGCTGCGTAATGATGTTGTGATCTAGCGCAGTTTGTGGTGTGGTGGTGATGGTCGGGGTGAGATTCGTGCGCGATATCTCACGATTGAGGATAGAACGCCGCCTTTCTCTGTTGTTGTTGCTGTTGTTGTTGCTGTTTTTGTTATTGTTGTTGGTATTGTTGTTGCTGTTGAGGTTATTGTAGAGATGATGCAGCGACGTGTTTCGCTGTTGCGTCCCGCAGTTGCGTGATCAGTGGCAATTTTACTGCCCTGCTACTGCTTCGGCTGCTGCTGCTGCTGGCGCATTGCCCGAAGCGCGGTCGGAAGGACGCCACGAACGAACGGACGGACGGATGGGGGAGTTGGCAGGCGTAGCTTTTTGATGAGCACGTTTTGTATTCCCAGCGATTGTGTTGAGAGACAAGTTCCTTTTTTTCTCTCTCTCTCAGTCGAGTTTTCTTCGACTTTCTGCCCCTCCCGGATTCTCTCTCTAAATCTCTTTCACTCTCGCAATGCAGATGAGATGGCAGACTGCCAACTGTCTCGCATTCAGCAGCCAAATACTGGGCCGTATCGTAGACGTCGAGACCGCGTCGTTGACGTCGTCTTCGTCGTCGCAACCGCCAGAACATCGACAACAACAACGCCGTTGTTGTTGTTGTTGTTGTTGTTGTTGTTGTTGTTGTGGTTGTGGTTGTTGTTGTTGTTGTTGTCGCTCCGAGGAAATGAAGCTAGCGAACACTGGCCGCTAGTTGCCAGTGGTCGCCGGTGGCCTACTTTCTTTTTTTTCTTTCTTTCTTCTTTTCGTTCTCGACGAGTGTGGCCAATGCAGTCAGTGTGCTGCAGTAGCTGCGGCGTACACATGCACGTTGCTTTTGGCACACTGAACAGCCTGCTGCTCGAACACACTTACATGCACGCCCTCATCTATATTTGATGCACGATCGTCGAGCCGCTGACGATGATAGCTCTGCTCCTGGGGCTGGTGCGGGTATTTGTGCTGCGTGCTGAGGGTGTAAGCGTTTGGATGCTGGGGGTGTGGTGGTAGTTCGGGTGCTGGGGGTGCGGTGGTAGTTTGGGTGCTGGGGGTGCGGTGATAGTTTGGGTGCTGGGGGTGCGGTGGTAGTTTGGGTGCTGGGGGTGCGGTGATAGTTTGGGTGCTGGGGGTGTGATGGTAGTTCGTGTGCTGGGGGTGCGGTGGTAGTTCGGGTGCTGGGGGTGTGATGGTAGTTTGAGTGCTGGGGGTGCGGTGGTAGTTTGAGTGCTGGGGGTGCGGTGGTAGTTTGGGTGCTAGGGGTGCGGTGGTAGTTCGGGTGCTGGTGGTGCGGTGGTAGTTCGGATGCTGGTGGTGTGATGGTAGTTTGGGTGCTGGTGGTGTGATGGTAGTTTGGGTGCTGGGGGTGTGGTGGTAGTTTGGGTGCTGGGGGTGAGGTGGTAGTTCGGGTGCTGGGGGTGTGGTGGTAGTTCGGGTGCTGGGGGTGCAGTGGTAGTTCGGGTGCTAGGGGTGTGGTGATAGTTCGGGTGCTGGGAATGTGGTGGTAGTTCGGGTGCTGGGGGTGCGGTGATAGTTTGAGTGCTGGGGGTGTGGTGGTAGTTTGGGTGCTGGGGGTGCGGTGGTAGTTTGGGTGCTAGGGGTGCGGTGGTAGTTGGGGTGCTAGGGGTGCGGTGGTAGTTTGGGTGCTGGGGGCGCGGTGGTAGTTTGGGTGCTGGGGGTGCGATGGTAGTTTGGGTGCTGGGGGTGCGGTGGTAGTTGGGGTGCTGGGGGTGCGGTGGTAGTTGGGGTGCTGGGGGTGCTGGGGGTGCGGTGGTAGTTGGGGTGCTGGGGGTGCTGGGGGTGCGGTGGTAGTTTGGGTGCTGGGGGTGTGGTGGTAGTTCGGGTGTTTGGGGTGTGGTGGTAGTTTGGGTGCTGGGGTCGCTAGCTGTGCTACTGCTGCTGCTCCGGCTACTATTGGTGGTGTCGATGGTGATCGTGGCTGGATCGAGTTGACTTCAGCGAGAACGTGAGCGAAACAGAGACACCACATAGATTGCATACTATGTGGTATGCAAACTCACTACGGTTGTGGTGAGTAGCCTGAGACGCTGCCGAAGAGGAGAAGTCATCGTGCCTGCCGAAGTTGAAAGCAAGTAAGCTTCAGTAGCTGAAGGAGCGGTTGATTTTTGGCCGTCGACCGCGATGGACGGGACGCTGATGCACTTGCTGTTCGCTTGTACGTAACTAGTCTATTGGATCGACAAGTCCAGTATTTTGAATTTGAATACAAATTGAACCAATGTCCTTTGTTCTGTTTTGCTTAGAAAGGCCATTTATCAGCTTGACACAGGCCGAATTTCGCGCTAATTGGTAGCAGCCTTTATGGTTTGAGATTGGTTCAAATAAGTCAAAAAAACAAAGAACATTCCCGCAAAAACAATGTACGAAGAATGCCCGGCACAAGAGGCCTGATATCGGAGCAAACAACTCTTGGATCCTCCATCACGACAATGCACCGGTGCACACATCGTTACGTATTTTCGATTATTTGATGAAACATTTTATTTCTTTATTTTATCAGCCTCCCTATTCGCCGGGCATTTAGCCGGGCACTCTTTGCATTTTTTCCTACTCCCGCTAATGAAGATACGCTTCATATGACTAGTGTTTATATCCACTTTATCGTATAAATCTATGTTGATTACGTCAGGTACAGACAGATCTTGAATGGGCTGATAGCTACTACCTTGGAACCGTTATTCACTTCGACACACTGGCCTATCTGTCATTTTATTTTTCTGTAGTTGGTCGGCCGTTTCTAGATATTCTTAAATATACATTTACTAAGAAGTACCGGGTTGCGCAGCGCAACGTGAAGGTCCTTTAATCGACCGTTTGTGTCATGTCTTCATACCCAAGACTTGTGAAACCAAAGTCGCACCCCCGCCGTCTCACAGGTATATATTATATCTAGGCTGGCACAGCGGTAGCACGCAACGCTATATTCCTGACACCAAAAAAAGCACCAAAAAATACACGTGTTTAAATAGGCTAGGCGAGTGAGTATTCACACATAGCTAGCCTCAACACAATCGGGCACTTACGCCCACACATGGCTTTATGTAAGGCTTAGTCGTTGTTGCTGCTGCCGTTATTTTTACTATTGTTGCTGCTGTCGTTGTTATTCTTGATGATGTTCTTCTTGTTTTATCTTCATCATCAACGACCTTGAAAGTAGCTTTAACCGACGATTTTGCTAAAACCAGGTCCGACATCAATAATAGCAATTACGGCCAAACCAAAATAGCACTTTTGCAACATGTCGAACGTTGCGTCTATCTAGAGCAAAGAGAGCGACGCTATATTATCGTTCGATTTCCATTGGTTATTTGTGGTGGCCTTGCATGTTGCTGTCATCGTTATTGTTGTTGTTGTTGTTGATGATGTTCTTTTTGCTCTTGTTTTTGTTGTTGCTAATATTGCTGATGTCGTTGTGGGCACTCGGCCACGTGGTCGCGTCCCACCTGCTATACGCTCGGCGTGATGGCCGCCAAAGAGCCCCTGTAGACGCAGTACAAGCTGTTGCTATTGACCGCCCATGCATGGCTGAATGGGTCGATAGGAATGCGCTAGCGGCTGGGCGGGGGGGGGGGGGGGGTACTGAGTACATAGTCCTCGATATGTCTTCTTCATATCGAAAACGGCTATGCTAGATACGAGAGACGTGCAGAGAGCGGTGGTTGACGTGGACTAGGTGGTGACGCAAAGCCGGTGTAGAACAAGACACGAATCAACAAAGAGCCTGTAGCCCGCTCATTGGTGTCTTTCGCTGCCTAACAGATAGATAGATGCTTTGGGCGCATTTCCATCGCTTCAGGGCAGTTGGTGGTAGGGTTAGCGGATCCAGCGCAGCCCCACCAACAGCCGCAGCAGCAGCAGCAGAACTGCCGTAATGGTAGAATGACAGTGGCAATGGTAGCTGTTTTTTTAATAGTAACCGTACACGGGTTGTTGGATCAGGGCGGTGGCGGCGAGGATTGCTCGGGACACAGCCTGAGGTTAAACGTACACGCAATCAGAGAACTGACGATCGGCACGTACGTACGCATGTTACAGCGTCCTGCGTACCGTATTTTCCCGCTATACAAACGCCCTGCAAACAGATTCGAGAAATTTGACGGGACCTCCTCCTCTTTCAGCGGCTCTAATGAGAGGCGGGTCGCGGACACGGATACACCAAACAGCACGTTCCTGTGTGCGCGTGCGGCATATGCGTGCGTATACCACGTATGCTGCTCACGAAAAGTACAGGGCGCCCTGTTTCGGTTCACAGGTAATAGCACTGACTGATGTGCGTATATATATGCATGTTTCTAGAAAATATGTTCGTAGGCTTCTAATGGCTCCGTACCGCCTTCGAACAAGACATTGAACCTAGACGCTTTTTTGCCTATGAAAACGAATTTCACAACTTTTGCAGTGAAGTGCGCTAGCATGGCTCTAAGCATTTCTGAGAAAATCGGCGAAGTAAACAGACAAAAAAGATAGATATCTATTGACATTGTACTTTTCTCTTGTGTTATTTCGCTAGAGGCGCTATGTGCGCTTCACATATGCGATAAAGTGCATTTGTAAGTCCACGCAGTTTTTTACAATAAAACTTAATATCAGATGATTTATATTGATCCTCATAATCTATCACCTCTATATGAGATGAATTATAGATAGTGTTTACTCTTTTTTTGTAGGTTTGACTTTCTTCGAGTGCGTACAGGAAATCAGCAACGTCTCAGAGACGCGTTGTTTCAACGATACATATCAACATAAAATGTCCCAGGCCTGGGACTAGTCTAGGAATTTATTGGGTGCAGTTCTGTGTGGCCAGCAGACTACTTCTTTAAAGTTAATCGCGTTCGGACTAGACAAGACGCTAATTGATAGAATAACAGATTCCCCTATGGCCCCGTGGCCTCTAGGGCCAAAGCAAAGTGAACCATACGAGGTCGACGACAACTTTATCTACCTTTTGTTGTTTGGCTAATATCATGATAACGGTTCAGGGAGAAACATTTTTTTGCCTCATCTTGACGTTAATTGACGAAAATTGGCGTTAATGTATGCACGTATGACTTTTTGGCGTCTTTTAGTGCTTCCCGAAAAGGAGTTTGGTCATGTAAGGGACCGTTAGCAATTTTAGAGTTCTAGGCGGAGAAAATGAAGGTAACTATAAAATTACGCTACCAAAGAGACACTTATAGAGCCTTCTACAAGTAGCGAAGATTTATCAAGTTGTGGAACCTGTGTTTGTAATGCCGGACAGGGCAATTTGTACTCTTGTCTAGTATATGCTAGGAATCGTTTGGTTAAGGAAGCACAATTTATTCTAAAATAAAATGCATAACGAGCAACTTTGACCATTGTGTAGTTTTCCTTAAAAATGTATACATATTTGTTTTGAAATCAATGCAACAAAACAACTTTGCATACCAGATCTAATCGCCTGGTAGGGTCTACTATCCAACAGATTTGGGGCCGTACATGATGTTGATTTTGGGCCGCTTCGTTACCGTCTTTTGAACAAAGGCAATCGGCTGCAAGGCGGATATTATTAATACTATAATGTATTTCCCGATACGAGTAATACACTAAAATAAAAATACCAGACAGAAGTAAAAATACGTGCATATAATTGCGTTAAACTATCGAGGTTTAACGTCACATCTTCAAATCAGGTTAGTATTTACACGTTTTATGTAAAATAAAGCCAGGACTCCAGAACTAAATGGGGCATTGCAAACGTGCATTTTAAACGATTCTTGCACTTTGTTGATGTCTGGTGCTCCCGGATTTCCTCAACCACAAAGCAGCAGGCCATGTTTGGTTATTCAGATGAGAAGATATCTGCCGTAAGGAATCAATCGGCGAAGCAATGGCGTTGGGTTGCCCACGAGCCAGAACACGTCTCGATTGTAGGACCGAGCAAATTTGCAGCTCATACACACACGCAATTCAAACAAGTCATACCGTAAAGTTGATTTGAATGTTCTGTAAACGGCAGTGGAACTATGGATAAATGCTGTATCTAATGGTTTGCAATAGGTGCTTCTGCGGGACAGCGCACCCGCTCACACCAGCCATTTAGTGCAAGGGTGCTTCGCAGAGCATATTCTAGGATAAAAACTCGTAGCCGTCTAGCAGTCCAGATTTCAATCCTTCGGATCACTTTGTGAAGGGCATTATCGAGCGAGAGTCTTAAAAGCTCGACAGAGTATCACAGATTTACTTCCTCCAGCAGACATTTGCAGATCTCGATAGGCACGTTATGTAAGATGCCTGCAAGCGCTATATAAGCTTTAAATTGAATCGGTGATTTAAGCAACCGGCGGTTACATTGTATACCAATACATTGAATGTCCCTACCGAAACATGCAAAAGATCTCATTTAATTATTAGTTTGAAATTAAATACAATTATTTATGAATTAATTTATGAACCAAGCGACGTCACCTACTTGTAATTTAGCTGTCGTCTCAATACTTAGTTCATACGGGTTTTATTATATTTTGGCTTACGCTCTCGTAGCATTGCCAATGCTGGCATTCCACTGCGAAGGTCAACGCTCGGTATTCGGTTGTTTAAACAACTCTGTCCCACAACAAATGCCTTATCTCATGATATGCCTCACGTCGCCTAAACATGTCTCCCCTATCTATAAAAAAGCAAACTTACTCTCATCCCTGAAAAATCTCTTTCTCATACGTAAATCAGGCCCCCGACCGCTTACTTGTCGTATATAGAATAATTGTGCATCGTACGTTGCAGACTATACGCAGCAAGTTACGTCGGAACTCGAGTCATGTAAGATAGACACATATACAGCACGACAATAAAGCCTCCGTTTATCAATCCTAATCCATAGATACGGTCGCTGACAACAGATTCGGAGACCTACGAGGGTCTTGCCGGTGACATTGTCGTCTCATTCTCTACCAAGTTGTCGGAAGAGATCTTTGCGGTTGCTATCAATCAACTACCCGACGATTATTCTATGAGATCTAGCACGTACATCGTCTAGAAAAGTTGAGAGGGCTTCATGCCGGGGAAGAGGGAGGACGAGGCCTCCGAAAAGCGCCCCTAGGCTTAGTCAAGCTAGGGGGCCACGTGAAATACAGGCAGATTTTATGGTTGGTTTCTTTGTTATGCTGTGATCGATTCTAGCCTATTTTGCCCTGCTCGAGGCCGTACGAATCATGCACAGCGAATGCACAGGGCTTGACGGTTGCCGCCACACTGTACCCTGGTATTTGACTCAATTGTATGGCCTCTAGCTACTGAATACTGGACGACTCAGCTGTATTGCTGCAATTATTCACATTGTATCACATTGCTCCAACAGATAAGATAAAACAACGTCTCGACGATACTGGACCGTTCGAAGCTCATTTCAGAAGCCGTGTAATCGTTAGATTGTCTATGTTGGTTCCCAATATCAAACGCCAAGTGGAAGTAACGGCGCAAAGCCAGAGTCACCAAGTAAAAACAGATTCAAAACGTAATATGTACTGAATCTATTTCTTGTGTTGATCGAATAGCAACCGCACCAGAAGGAGCTGGACCGACGCAGTCGAACCGATAAATGCTAAACAATTATGCAGGCTAAGATTGCGGCAAGTTGACTACTCTTTGACCTTCACTTATTTTTCAAGGAAGGCAGAGCTGTGCTGTGGTGGTCGTGTGGTGTTTTACAGAGCGAACATTAGAAAAACTCAGGTCTAGTGAAACTTTATATTGGAAGCCAATAGATCATACACAAGAAGCAAGCAAGACAACGTGTTCGATTAACACACGAATCATGGACGTGAGCAAACAGCAAAATCGCCGCACAATCCAATCAGCGTCAGAAGTCCTCTGGCGGAAGGAAGTCCGCTCCGAGGCGTCGCCGCATCGAAAGCAGCGAATGTTGTTGATACAGCGGCCTCAATGCGTGAATATGAAAGAACAGACACACCGTCAACTTTTTTTTTTGTTAACTCGAGGCAATCCGCCAGGATTCCCATTACACATTGAATGTGTTCGCGGCCAAACGACTAAAGGACACACTATATTTCAGTTGCGTGTTGTTTGTCCATGTGCGCGGGCGACCGCGAATTCTTCTTTCATTTGTGTTCACTGTCACACACACACACACACTTTTGAAACAGTTTCAATTGAACGAACGTCGACATGATCCGGGCAACGGGTTAGCAGCGGAAACAAACATGAATTAATTAGTGTCCATTAATTTGCTAGTTAATTAGGCACGCCCAGCCAGCTAAGCTCCAAACTGACACGGGCTGGCACGGCGTCAAGATGTCGAAATGCGCCGAAATACGTACTAGCGATAGTGTTAGTTGCCGTTGCCGAAGAACCGTAGCAGCCGTTCGTTTTGCACTCATTTTGAGCTTGCAGCGTGCGTTAAGTTGCGCTTCGCAGCTGCGTTAATGAAGACGTACAGCCACCGTCAACTCTTGTCGAAAGTGCATCGATCCGCCTGCCGGTTTGCTGGCTTGCTGGACTTTGTTCGTTTGCACTCAGCGGCTGTGTACACAAACGGGGTACAATAACCAAAATCAAATAACAATCGTGTGATAATTAGTTTACATTTTAAGTTATAATAATACTTATATGGGGTATTCTTGTTGAATAGTAATCTTACACATTTTAATAATTTAACATATTTTTCTAAAAGAAAAAGTAAGCCCAAACACCAACGACGAAGACGACGGCAATAACAACAACTTTAACTTGATAACTTTGATGACGGCGACAACAACAGTAGCAACAACAACAGAGCAATATCCGCAGCAATGACACCAGCAGCAACGACAACCATACACCAGCATTGCCACCATTTATGAATATTACTAATAATCTGAATATTTAATATAGCTGCATTCGACTGCATAATGTAGCTACGTCTATCACTACTGGCGTGCCGAGTACAAATAGTCAATGATAATAATAATAATAATAATAATAATAATAATAATAATCATAATTTTTTTTTTGGAACAAGTGTTTATTTTATCAATATCTACATGTATCACACTTATCAATATATTACTTATATAATATCTACAATATTGCTTATATTATTCTTATTGCTTGAGTGTCGGTGACCACTCAACATCATCTTGGCGTTGCCTCTCTGTAATTCTAATGACACTCTCTGTCGAAGGAAAGCGGTCGATCTTGGCTCCGCTGTGGCCTCGAAGAGCTTCTTCCCAAGCTCCTTTGTCAGTTTGAGTGCATCCTTGCCCCAAACGCCAGATGACTCGAGGCCGAAGGCCATTACAACGTGGTCCTCAAGGAGATGCGCGTATAGGCGCCGTTTGTGCATCTCCCGTTGGTGAATAATGTTGCCGACGCCCGCGTTGGCTAGTGCACGATAGCCGAGAGCGTACGTGTCGGAGACGGTGACGTCCCATGCCAGCGGCCGATTGCGGTTCCAGTCTCGGCTAGTAAGGCCGTCCGGTCGACGCTTGTCGTCGCTCTGTAGTCCACCAGGCTCCAGTGTGACGCGGTAGCCGGCTTGTCTGAAAGCGCGCCCGAGGATGTCATTTATGGCATCGTGGCGGCCCTGCGTAAGCCCAGCCAGCTTAGTGCAACTAAGTCCGTGCAGGCCACGTTCATCCACCGTTCCACCACACGGGCATGCCTCTGTCTCAAACATGGCAAGGCCAAGTCTGAGGCCACTGGCGGCACGGAAGTGTCATCAGCCAGCTTACTGCCGACTAGCTCGGACGGAAACACGTCAAGCCACGCTCCGGCAGCGTCGGATGAAACCGCTTTCAGTCTAATACCGTCTATATCTAACTCACAGGCAGACAGAAGAGTTAAGTGGGTAGCCTGAGTGGCGATTTGGTCCCACCCCTTCTGCCTAGTGACCTGTTCCTCAGATGGACGACCAGACTGACGCGCATCCCAGATCCGAGCGGCGTCTTGTTGGTGGCTGATGAGTCCGCCGGCAGTAGCGGCCACTGCAGAGGCGCAGCTGTGCGACGAAGCAAGGAAAGCGGGTAAGGCAAGGTCCGCGGCCGAACGGAGGCCCATTCCACCCAACCGGACCGGTAAACTTGCCTGCGTCCATGCCTTATCATCAAGCGTTAGGTCAAGGATGTTTTCCAGGGCTCTCCTCACCTGGTCGTCGAGGTTCAGAGTTTCTGACGGTAGAAGGAAGACAGGTGAGGTCCGTAGTACATACAGGACCTTTTGCACTCCCATTGCGTGCCGGAGCAGGAAGTAAGCTTGATGTCTACCGAGATGGCCCAGTCTCTGGTAAAGCCGGGAAAGTTGTTCTCCCTTCTCGGCTAGTATCGGACCGATCATGTCGGGAAACACCGCCGTACCCAGCAGGTCCAAATCACATCGATCCTTTACAAGGATGCCCGGGAGGTTGCTGTTAAATTCAGCGATCACCTGCTGTCTCTCTTCGTCCTCAAAACCCTGCAGAAATAGCTCGCATTTAGATGGGTTAAGCTGCAGCCCGCTCCATTGCTCGAACGCTCGGAGATCCTTGATGTCTCTGAGTAACACCGAAGGATCGTTGTCCAGAAGGGTCCCATCGTCGAGGTAAAACAAAGGGACCTTGGATGCCACCTGCTTGACGTACTGATGCAGAAGCAGGCTAAATGCAAGAGGAGCCGCTACGTCTCCCTGCTGACAACCGGCTGATGACCTAATTTCAACCTCACCAAACATTAGGGGAGTCGGTTTGCTATATGCCTGGTGCATCATTGGATAGAGAGCCGGGGCGTGCTTGGAAATCTCTGTCAAGAGGTGTCCTCGTTTGTTTAAGTTAAACGCTATATAATAATAATAATAATAATAATAATAATAATAATAATAATAATAATAATAATATAATAATAATAATAATAATAATAATAATAATAATAATAATAATAATAATAATAATTACAGCCGCAGCAACGACAACAACAACAAACCACAATCCAGATATTTGCATTAGTTCTGCAATTCAATGATAATATATTACAAATACGTTTCCTCCTTCTACGACTACTATAATAACTGCTACCGCGATTGAGTTGGCTATAGCTGTTCTGCTGGCGCGACGAATCGTACTAGCGATATAGCGATATATAATAGTAGTTTGTTAGTTAGAAACCTCGTCAGCGGGCGCAATGTGCCAACATGGTCGGCGGTCCACAGTCAACGATGGTCAAGGAGTATCGGGGTCTTTTCTCTTCCCCTGCCCTCTCTCTGCTCCCTTTATCTCTCTCTGGGCTTGGGAAAGGTCCGTTGTGTGCCCTATGGTCACCGGTGTCGTGAGCAACAGATGATGACGGCCGCATTGTAGTTCTCGAGCTGAAGGACGCCGACATGGACACCAACAACGACGACAAACATGGCGAGATCCGAAAGCCCGAGCACAGTGATCGGTCCTACCGATTCCCGCGAACGCCCGTATCGCTTTCCGTTTTGTTATAGGAAGGTTTTGGGAAAGCTCGATGCGAACACGTCACGGCCGCCGTGGGTAGCGTGACTTGTGTGGGACTCGCAAACACACTAAACCCGTATTTCTTCCCATCCGCCCTGCTCCCTTTGCAAACTCGGTATTGCATTGGCATTATTTCGAAACTGCTCTGCAATGGCCCGTTTCGCATACCTTTTTTTTCATGAAATTCTTCTATTGTGCAATGGCGAATGAACACTTCTCAGCAGTGCATAAACGGAGTTGTTGAGATGATTTAGTACTACATTTATTAGCACACGCTTGGCGTGAGGAAACAATCCAAACAGTGGGGAGTCACTACGGTTTGAAATACTCACGGTGTGGTACTCATTCAGGATCTATAAAGGTTGAGATTATCGGACATATGACACAGCATTGGTAAATCAACTGAGATATGTTAGTGATGCGTCTGCATCCTCGTCGTTGGTTATTGCTGGTTAGACCCTTCGAATTGCGCTCCCATGAGTCTTACGCGCTAGGTTAGCTCCGAACAAATGCAGAGTGTTCCCATGCCTACGGTTTGCTCGGGCTAAGTGTATGTATTTAGAACGTACTTATCTTGGACAATAAAGACACAGTGGTTAAAAAAACACGTATTTTCAGGACGTCAATATTCTAAGCCATAACTTTTGTATGGCTTTAATTTTTTATGTAGATTCGTGGTGTCCCAGTTAGCTACTCTGCGTAGCAGCTCCGGTTGATTTTAAATACCGTATTCCAATGGGATCTATAATTAGACAGAAGGATCATAGATACACCCTATAGCTTTAGGTTTTATTTCTGTCGCCTGTTGGCCAGGGCGTTACTATATATTATAATTCTATATATAATATATAATATTATATATATATATATATATACTATATCTATATATATATATCTATATATATATAGAGGAAATCCAATAAATATAATGTTACGGTCGCACCAGGGCTGTGCAGGATGAGAAAATTCGCAAGTATATGCAATAAACAACAATTGCCAGCCGTCTTGGTTGAGTCCAGATAAACGTTGACAGATTCAGAGCCAGAGTGTTATTGTAATTGGTGCTGTTGTTGCTGTTGTAGTTCGACCACCACGACCGTCACGACGTTATGTTAGTTATTACTGACACAAACGCAGTAATTGTTCGTGCCGCCGATAGTGCAAGTAACGACGAAAGGGCAGGGTTAGATAGGAAGACAAGCAAGGAAGAAGAAAGAGCGATCGAGCGAATTAGATACTTTTCCGTATTATACGTACGGATCTTTCTATCCCCTCCCCCTCTCTCTCTCTGAGGACGAATTACAGAGATAGAGAGAGATAGAGAGATAAACGTATCGTTAAATAATCCGGAAAACGTTTGGAATCGTACTGGCGGATCGCGGCCAGCAATACGAAGTTCGATCAATTATGCGACAATTGGTACTCATTTCAACGCCACACAGCAGTACGATCCTGCTCGACCGATAGAGGGCGTGTGGCTTGTCTGGGGCATGCCTGGGCAGGATGAAAGAGAGGGGGAAAAGGTGGAAAGAAAAACCAGGTTAGGAATAAAGGCAAGCTCCTCTATTATTGTTTTGCGCGCATACGTTCCCCGACAGCCAAGCACACCCTCTCGTCTTGTCCGCTTCCCAGGGCCAACTCCCGCCAACAGCTTGGCGATTTATCTGCATAAGTTTAAACAAGCAGACTGGTTTTGCCCTATACTCGCTTTTGCTCCCAATCCTATATATATATATATATGAGCGTTTTCCTTCAGCAGGGTGACCATGGCAAAAAAGGGCAAGTCCGCGAGCATTGTGGTGTAATCGGCACAGTACGACCGTTGTCGTTTGCAACGCACACTGTTCAACAATTTTGTTCCTACGACGCCAGCCAGAAACCTCTTCTTATTCCTTCCATCTCTCACTTTTGTTATTACCCGTTCTTGTCTGCCCTTGCCTCTCTCTCTGTCTCCCACTCACCCACTCACCCTCTCTTAATTCGCCTCGTTTCTTTCGTAATGCGACTCGACCGACAATGAGCCGACATCCGTTACAATTAGAACATACGACCGTTTCGTCGGGCCCTGACTGTCGTTGTACACCGCATTCGGAGTGAGGAAACAAAATTCAAGCCTCACGATCAGACGTATGCACACCGCTCCGCAGAACCAGCACAGGACGCAAGAAAGTGTTTAAACGGTTTCCTAAATACGCGAGCAAAGCACTTTTTTGATGATATTGTTACTACTCATTGGAAGTGTTCTTTTGGGCAAGAGTCGGGCTCTCTCGGGACGAACGAGCTCATATCTTATTTAGCCTGCACGGAAGTACCACTATCTGCAAGGGAAGCTTAAAAACTAGTCACGCGCGTCCTAACCACAATGGCGGCTGGTTGACTGCGTACATCACGAGTATCGTGTGCACTTTTGTGTGCACACTGTGCTTCACTGTAATGTCACCTTGCAGATGTGAAGAGTCACCAATACTGGGACCGTTAAAAGAACTCTAGTTGATAACCAGCCATAAGCGGATATTTTATTTGTGTCTTTAAAAATACAATTGTCTTGTATGAACGTTTCAAATAATTATACAAATATTAAAAGTGGTTAAAGCTAACCTCCTGCGCGTCCGCACCTTGTCTGCGCCGAGTCGCATCTGATAGGCTATTCAACGACGGTACCGCCGCACACGATGCCGCGTGGTACCTGGGGCATCTTTCACTGCATCTTATACAGATACATGTATCTGCAGGTGCATGAAACCCCCCCGTCCCGCATAAAACGTGATGAAAGCCATGAACAGCAAAGCGCGTGAGAACGTGTCGGTCCGTTCGTCCTGCCTGTTTCCATGTTTCAGAGGTAATCGCACCCGTGCTGTAGAAATCAGAATCGATCTCCGCCATTTTCCCCTCCCAAGAGCTGATAAATTGCGCGTAGGCCGGAGTGGAAGGGAGATTGGATCTACGCTTTAGGTCCTCTATAAGCAACGACGTGTCACATAGCAGATAAACGTATCTGTTTAGCGATGTGCGATGCAGACCTAGAGCTCACTTCAGGAATGCAGGCTTAATCCGCTAGAGTTTTTCGAGTTGCGCCGACGAGAGATAATCCCAGATGACCTGTATTCCGTAGGAGGCGACTGGCGCTACCGTCATGTTGAACAAAGCTAGCGTCGTTCGTAGGGATAGTCTCGAAGGAGTTCGTATACTAACACTTGCAACCAGGGCTCGGCGCGCTCTGTCCTTAATGTGCTCCACGAAGGACCGACCGTTTGTAGACCGATCACCCCTAGATATTTGAAGTTGTTTACATATTTCAGGGGTGTCCTGTTTATATGCAGAGCATCAGAAGCCGCAAGACGACCGCCGCGTCGGAATTTCATGGCTTCTGTCTTGCCCATATTAATCCATAGGCCAGCCTCTTCCACATACCCCGACAGCCTTGCCAGCGCCTGCTGAACGTGAAACCGACTTCTTCTAAAATCACAAGATCAGCGGCATATAGCAGAGTTTTCACGTGTCCCGACTGGTCTTGAACGCGTCGTGGCAAATCGCTCAGTAATAGGGAGAAGAGTAGCGGGCTTAGATTGTCACCCTGTGCTACACCCGGGGACTGGACAAACGGGTCTAGAAGCGCTACTCCGTCGTCTATGCTCACTGCATTTTCCTTCAGTATGGCCTTAATCAGCAGTAGGATGTTTTCAGGAACCCCGCACTGAGTAAGTTTAATTAAAATCTTGTCACGTGGCGCCATATCGAACGCAGATTTAAAATCCACAAATACCGCATATAGTGCTTGTTTTGGCCTCCGGATCGCCTGATGCACCTCTTGAAGCAAGATCTCATACGAGGTCATGGTGAAGTGACCTTCACGAAATCCATGCTGCTCAGGCGGGATACAGGAGCAAGCCTCCAGGTACCTTGTCAACCGCCGAGTGATGAGGAGAGCCAGCAGTTTGTAGCAGCAGCTCTTTTTCGCGATAGCCCGCCATGAGGATGCGTCATGAGGGCTGCCTTTGTTCTTCGGGATGATGCTAAGGAGAGCATTGCTCCAGCATGCTGGCAGACGTCCATGTCGTAGGCAGGCGTTGAACAGACTCGTCCAACAAGAAAACATGTCGGCCGCATACTTCAGGTGTTCGTTGCGGATCAGGTCCGGCCCAGCCGCCTTGTTCGACTGAAGATATTCCAGCGCACGCAGAACCTCAAACACTGAAAACTCGGCGCCTAAAGCCTCACGCATGGCGGTCGTTTCCTCGTCCCATACACAGGCGTAAAATGGGACCTCTCGAGGGATGGTATCTGTCGCCGCGTACATCCCTCTAAAGTGCTCTATTAGCACATCAGAGCTGATAGGGCATGCCATCGGCCTGTCTCGCGTCAGCCATCTGTACGGCTCCTTCGATGCCCTTCTACTAACTTGTCCTCTTCCCTTGCAAGGTGCTGCTGACGAGCTGATTCGAGTATTCGACGGTACCAGCTTCTTACAAGGATGAAAAGAGGTCAATGAAAAGGTCTCAATGCTGGATGCCGTCGCGCCACTTCGCGAGTCAGTTGTAATGCGGTGGCGGCCATCTTACATGTCGCATTAAACCACGGGCGCTGGCGTCGCGGCCTCACCTCTGCCACTGACGATTTCAGGACGTCGGTTAAAGTGCAGGCGTAAGAATCGATATCTGGATCGCGAGGAACAGGAAACAAGGCTGCTAGCTTGGGGCCTAATTTGGTCGGGTCCAGCGCCTTAGGAAGACCAACGTTTCTTCCGGGTGGAGCTGCCTCTCGCGTGAGAAGCAACTCGATTCCCACTGGAACGTGCCATCTTAGAGAGCTGCCTTCGCATAGCGCATTATTCTTGCCTAATGTAAAGAGATCTTTCCGGTTGGACATTTGTAGCAAATATGTCGATTACCGACCGCCCCATGAAACCTTCGAACGTGGAGATGCTGCTAGAGTAGACGACATCCGAAGTCCCCGAGCAGCGCGAGCAGAGTGCGTGTACGTAGTTCATCCGGCTTGTCGATGCGTGTGTTTAGATCACCGGCCAGGATGAGTGGAGTGGACAGAGAAGGAAGGGCATGCAATGCGCGAGTGATCTTGTCAATCAGAACCGTAGTATTCTCACTGGGTGAGGGACGAACATAAGCGGCTATGATACTACATCTGCTGTCGTTCAGTACCAACAAATCGTCCTCTGCAAGTACTACTTTGACATCCCCAAGCTTCTGGTTGTACAGCACCGATACCCCGCCGCTCGGTCGACCTCGCCCTGAGGGAGGCCGAGCCAAGCAGTGGAATGCGTAGAAACCCGGTAATTCAAATTGCTTTGTTTCCCAGGTCTCCGTAAGAACGACTGCATCAATGCCTGAAAGTGCAGATTGTGGCAGTAAAGATAGTGCCCGCGAAGCGCCTTCTACATTCCATTGCACGATGGTTATCTTGTCAAGCAACTCTCCGCGGTCTGCGCCAATTCTCAGTCGAACCGACGGCCCTGGGCCCAACCTCTGCCTTGTGGACGACCGTGAGTTCTGTTGGAGTGCGGATCGTTGTGCACGTTCGCGAGTACTTGCTTCAGTACTGCTTCCAGAGACGAGAGTGTAGCTGGAGACCATTCCTTCTGACCGGATGAAGTTCTGTCGACGGGACGCGGGTTTGTGATGAGTGGCCTGAGCACGGGTTGAAGAGCGGCGGCGAGGCGTAGGTGGCGGTTTCGCGAGAGACGCACTGGGAGGGTGGGCCGCTTTGTCCGGGTGCTGATGCGCCTGTAGCCCGCTGGTCCCCGGAGGTCTCTTGAATGTTGCATTCTTCGGTTCGGACGTCAGTACCTTTTTCAGTTTCAGCGGCTTTACTCCTAAAAAAGCTTTTATCCTTCGTGCCAGGATTAGCCGCGATTTTCAATGGAAACGTCTCCCTTGTAGGAGTACGGACCGCTTTCAACAACTTGTCGTTGTATCACAGTCAACGGCAGTGCAAAAAAGGGTGTATCTTCCTCAGCCGCCTTTGAAGAGATAGCATCATTCCCGGCCTTGCATTCTGCCGAGAAAAGCGGGACGGACAGCACATGAAGTTCTGACTCGGGTCTACTCGCTTTCAGCTTTGCGCCAAAACTTTCCACCGTCGCAATGTAGGTGTCTTTCTCGAACTCCATGCACTCATGATAGCCGGCCTGAATAAAGACGGCCACCGGACCTTCCGTCCTGCTGATATATTTCTCAGCTTCTTCAACGATGCTCTTCGCGTCCATTCCTTTTGCTGAGCGGACTGCTATAGACGTCTTTTTGGGAAACAGTTCCCTTAGCGCTGGTCGCAATGACTCCACTACACTGTCACCAACTACCAATACCGTTTTCATTGGAGGGCGCTGGATTTCGGCTCTGGCAGCTTTAACAGAGCCATCTATCATCTCTACGTCCGTTCCTCTTGTCCCGGTAGCCTCGCGTCTCTGATCTAATTTGGCCACCTCTGCCTCGAGCGCTAGTACGCGGTGGAAGAGAAACGACACACATCCCATAGCCTCCAGTGTCGAGTGAACAGGCGTCCAAACATTTCATGAAGCGCTCCATCGTCCAATCAGCCGTTGGGACACTGCACACTCTGCACCGCCAGATGGCCGCGGGACCAGCTGACGGGTCTGCTTCCTCACTGACCCGGCAAGCTGTGTGGAACACTCTTCTGCACTCGGAGCAGCAAAGGATGAGGCCACCTTGAATCTCCTCATCGCACCTCGAGCAGGTTCTAGTGTCACACAATCGACTGTCTTTCTGCGCGCGGATGTTGTGTTGGGGACGTTGTGCGTTTGCGATTAGTAGTAGCTAACGCAATTCCCGAGCTGCCGGCCAGCTGGAATTGTTTTTGTTGATTTTGTGCATCGCAAGATCCCTCACCAAACATCCCGTCGTTTATCATTTTTCGAACCGGTCCGACCAGCTACAAGGTAGAAGAAACTCTTAAACGACGGAAAACTGTCAATAATGAGACTGTCAACACTGACACTTGGAGAAGTCGTGCGTAAGTGCACTCAGATCTCCTCACCATACATTCAGAACGGGTGATCCGATCGGCGCCGGCGCGCAGAAATACCGAAAGACATCCGTATCAGGCGATGCGCGGGGTCGAGACGAGACGAACGACACCTAGCAAGCTCCTAACTAACACCGTTGGCATGCGCCCACTGAGTGAGTTTCGGGAGCACGCTAAAACACGACCGCACAGTTCGAACGTCCGTTCGAGATGCTAGTCAAGGTCTAGTTGATAACGTAACTGGTAAGCCAGGACTTAATGTTTGATACACACGCCATCTGTGACCTGCGCCGCAGACTTGGTCCATTCCTAGAGGTTCTTGGTAAAGTACCTGGTCTATGAAACCCTTTATTTTGCTGTTGTCTAAAACAACTGCCATTGCGGTCTATTAGTGATTAAGATTAGGGCTAGTCTGGCAAATTTGTTGTATTAACGGTGTTTTAAGTGCTCCGTTTTGACGTTTCCAAGTAAACGTTGCAATACAATCTCGTCAAACAAACACTGAAATTTGAGGAATAAAGCGGGCTTCACTAAAACCTTTAAGTACTTTGCAAAACCTCTCAGTAAAATATATAATTCAGGGAAAAATTCCGTGTATAGGACGGCACATACCATGCTGCGCCAACATGTGTGACGACAAAGCCTAATCGTCTATGCACACCGTAGAATCGGGCTGTCGTTGTCAGCCTTATGGCTGCCACATCCAGGCCGCACATTAGCTGCTAACGTCCCCTCTCTGCTAA
The DNA here is from genome assembly GCA_003439945.1 of Dermanyssus gallinae. Taxonomy (NCBI): domain Eukaryota; kingdom Metazoa; phylum Arthropoda; class Arachnida; order Mesostigmata; family Dermanyssidae; genus Dermanyssus; species Dermanyssus gallinae. The sequence goes on along the minus strand of QVRM01002916.1, from coordinate 158,377 downwards.
CATCGGAATCCGACATAGAAGGAACCACGAATCGAACCAGCATCAATTTGACGCCAAAATTATCCCCATTAAATACGCATTTGCCTGGATGTGTGTGTGTGTGTGTGTGTGTTTATGAGAATAAATGCAAAATAATGAGATATTCAACGCAAAAGCTAATAAATGAGATATTACAGGATCTCAATGTTTGCTCTCAAACTGCTCCTCAAACGACCTTCCTTATATCGCTAGCCGTCTTTGGAAGTCTTTCGACGAAGCAGGATTTTCTTCCGAATACGCGGATGTGTCGGCCTCTCCATGGAACGACCAGATCTCTAACATACATAAAGATGTGCCCGATGAGCCACGTGCACATCAAAACATTTTGTAATTTCATTGTCATTCTCAAACAATAAATGTGTGCACCGCCATTCCATTGGCAAACAATTATATTTCAACAAGTCCTGTATTCCCCTCCAGGTATAGGTGTAACTTTCTGAAAAAAAAGGAAGCCGTATGCCGAATGTACCGAAAATCCGTCTGTAGGAAGAGTGAAGGTGATTAAATTACTGCAGGTTGAAAGTATGCCTGCCATATCATCAGTGATCATTATTCTCAGCAAGATGTTTCCTCTACACCCGCACGCTCATATACTTGTGGCAAGATCAGTGGCTGTTGGATCATCTGACTTCTCTGATATTTGTCTGAATCAATTACAATTATCATTATTACAATCAATATATTATACTCAATTTGAGTGAAATAAACACAATTGTAATATTTGTCTGAATCTTCCGGGTACAGCAGTCGACGTACAGTGATTTTGTCTAAGTCTAAATATCCTGGAGATCCAAATAGATAAAATGAACGAATGTAATGTTAGTAAGTAACAAATAATATTTAAGCATCAGCGCTTAATATTTCTTTTTGTTGCACTAACTATTCCTCCCACTGATGGTCAACCTTTGCAGGTTCTACCAGTGGCGGAGGTCCGTAGGTGTCATGGTTTAAGAAGTGCCTATAAGTTTTTAGATCAAATCAATAGACTAAATTCTTGGCTAAATGTCTATGAAGTTCCTGGCCACTGATAGACGAATTCCGACGAAGAAGATCCCTACTGTGGGCCCTTCTACGTCGGAGTCGTGTTAACCTGCCGCCCGATTTAAAACCTCTTCTAAACGGCTTATGTGCGGAGAAATTCAAAAAAAAAATATTTATTATTATGCGCTACGTGCCGTTTTTACCTGGCGACAGTAAGTGTCTGTCTGTTACTCATAGGCGGCTCCTACCGGTTGCATAGTTCTACTTGAGAAGAGTGAGCACCCTCGCTTACCTGAGCAGTAACTATCTGCTAGTTCCAGAAAAGCTTAACATCCCTCTAGCACTCCCAAAAAAAAACATATAATACCGTTGAGAAGAGTAACAAACACTTGACGTGGTCAGCGCTCTTACGAAACTAAGGTTTCACACACAAGGCCCTATACTGTTGGTTTCCCGCGGCTGGCTGGGGCTAATTACTCGCATGATCATCTAAATATGTATAATGTACTATGCGAAAAACAAAGCGTTAATTTGTAATGATTTAACTACACACACACGCATACATATATATATATATATATATATATATATATATGTGTGTGCTGCCAGTGGCAAAAAACAGAGTTTGAGCAAACATTTTCACGCTGTGCAGAAATTACCGCGGTAGTATCTGCAACGAGATGATCACGCGAGTGACGCCGCGACTCGATACAACATGGGTAGTTGTCCGGCTCCCAGCGGCGGCGGCAACAACAACAGCAGCAGCTGCAGCAGCAGCAGCAGCGGAGCACAAGGATGCATGCGAGTTCATTCGATACTAACTAATTAGGTGGTACGAACAGGCTGCGTGATCAGCAGATAAGGATAAGGAAGCACAACCGCACTCAGGCAGGCATGGTGCTCATTTATTATTGGCATTAAAGAGAGCGTGAGGAGAAGGTGGTCGACAAGGAGAAGAGGAGGAGACGCCAGCAACGTACACTACGGGCCGTTCGCCAGCACCAGTCGATAGTAGTCCATGCAGGATCAGGCTTTTGGGGGCCTAGCCAGGTTAGGGCTGGGTAATTATCGCATCGACATCGTCATCACTCTGGCCATCGTCGACATTGCCATCATTGTGTCAGCTTGTCAACGCCTCCCCCCCCCCCCCCTCAGAGGCAACCTCCGCCAACCGTGTCCCGAACATATGGGGAAACACCCCAAATATAGACATATGGATGCATCTATGTGTTTATACACTGGCAATTACAGCGAACTTTAACGTTAGTATAACGTGGCCGTAATGGCTCGTAACTTGATGATACCAAATCCATAGACTAATTTCCCTGCCGCACTTGTGGTCGAAGGTGCACCACCAACCGGGGGGGGGGGGGGTTAGCCCCTCTAACACCTCGGTGTAAGACACGATCTACGGTTGACTGGTGATGATCAGACTAGTTTAAATTATTTTCGTCTGAATTCCTGCTCATCGGCCACTTCAGGCGCTACGGATGTCTTTGTAGATTATTGTTTTTTAAACAACATTGATGTTATTTTTATTTTAGAGACCTGACTTATATTGTGCATTTTGACAATCAAAAGACTAAACTGTCGCTGAGTTGGGATATCCACGGGCTTGGAAACCGTCGCAGTAAACTTGCATTGTTATCAAATGATTTTTTGAATATGCTGCTATGTTGATAATGCGGACTCCGACGCCCAAAGAACTGTCCGTATAAAAAGGTAACAGAAGTTATAAATTATATGGTATCTTGATACAAATTATTCTGTTTGTGTGGTTGGCAATTTTAATATGCCTGACACTGGCTGGTTAAATTTGCAATTTGCGACACACTTTAGGGTACGGTGGCGGGTTTTATTCCTAGAAGGCTGATTATGAGTCGGTCTGTACAAATATTGCGAATTAGACATCACTTCTTTTGCAAGATGTGTTAAAATTAAGGAATTGTATAATTTTTAATAATCGCGCGCGTGCGTTCCCATTCATGAAGTAACTGAACAGATCAAACCACAGAACAAGTGCAGTTCTACACCAAATGGTAAGCCACTTTTTTTTTATAAATTAAGCCTGTATATAAAGAGGTGCAAAGGATTCGGCGGATAACTACCGCCCAGTGGCTCAACTATCCATGGCGCATATTTTAATTGAGAAGTCGATTTTTGATCACATTAAAAACTATTTAGTGTGTAACGAATTAGTTGACACAAATAGCATGAGTTTGCCAGAGGCCGGTCCACGGGACCACAACTTATATCTATGATCCAACTTTGAGCCTACACATAAATAGTTATAGAACATTTCAGGGCATTTATTTTAAATTCTCAAAGGCATTCGATAGAGTGAATCATGCAGTAATATTGAATAATATAAATTACTGATATTGATTTCACAACTCGCCAATGCGTCTTAGCTTACCTTACCGTTAAAATCGGTGACGTATAAAATGACTCCCTCACTCGTACCTCAGGTAGAGATCGCGCATTAGCCCTCTGCTCCTCAGAGTATGCGTCCTAAATTTCCCAAGAGTTATTTCAGAACGTGTCTCATATTCTGATTACCACACGAATAAAAGTATAGCAGTCGACAACCCCACAAACATTATTAAATTAGCAATTCAAAATATTAAGTGCTGGTCTTATGAGAATATGATGAAAATATCTGTGCTCAAATGTTCCATGGTGTCATTAGGTGGCAGTTCGCCACCGGATACACTCGGTAACGACGTAATACCGATAGTTAAATCTATTTGTGGTCTAAGCATAATACTGTCACCGTCACTTCTGCCTCACAACTATGTAATATCATATTTAGATGTCTCATTTTAAAACGCCCGGATTTCTACGTGGATTTAAACAAAAGTCTGATCTTATCTAAATGCCTTTTTTGCAGTCAGGTTTGGGCTCCGTCTATGGTAAAATATATAAGTGCCATTGAAAGCGTACAGGCCATATATTGGACAAGTGTCAAAAAGATGCAGTAGTCTTCGTGAAAACGTATATCTTGTGCCAATATGAAGCCTGCAGGAACAAGGTGCCGCTGTATAAGCAGTTGTGTTGTCTAAAAACTGCCCAGACCATGCCTTAGTTAGTACATGTCAGGCTTACGTGATTCTAAAATGCTGAGGTAATCAAATGACAATGCTACTGATGGCGATCGATTCATCGTATGACGTGGTTCGGTTTCAGAGCGGAGAGACATGCAATTCATTTTAAGTCATCTGTTGTTACACAGATAATTAAGCCCGCTTTGTATGTTTAGCTAGGCATCAGTGTACTTGATGTTTGCGTTGACCAAAAATATCACATACATATTCAGCCTTGAACATATATATATATATATATATATATATTTACGAATGCAATATCACAAAATTACAAGTACTCAATCAGCCTCTGTTATATATATATATATATATATATATATATCCATATAAATGTTTGTGGTTTTGAGCCCGAAAGTGTGTCACATAAAATGTGAAGCCAGAAGGCGGATCGTTGATCGGTGGTATACATTGGTTTGCTGGACCAGCATTAGCATGATTGCTAAACAAAGATGAAAGTGACAGCCAAGAAGGCCATTCGCTTTGTCCTAGTATAGCTTGTGGCGTCGCGTGAACCCGACGACTTCATCATAATAGTCAAATAATCTTATTTTCTTTATAGAGTATCTAGAGGCCGCACTGCAGCACCACGAGACATCTCAAGCCAAGCGCCCCTACGTCCCACCAGTAATAGGACGACGATGCTTCGCGTCACACAGTGGAACGCCAAAGGCGTCGGTTCGGTGATGGACTTTATATCTAACTAAAGGCAGTTTTGGGCACGCACTGGGTGTAGCAATAGTGATATTCAGGAATTTTATGGCTACCAATGTCCAGCCACTGCTCATGAAGCGGAGAGGCCAACGGCTGGTGTTTCTGTATTGCTGGGCCAGCATTTTGAAAAATGCTAGCCTCGTCTTGGCACTTTAGCGCCAAGTCTTGTTGCGCGTCCTGCAGTAAAGTTTCCTAAGAAACATCCAGAAAAGACAGAAAAAACTACTAGTAGTAGTAGTACTCAAGTGGGCAATTTTCCTCCAAATTTGTGGTCTGGTCGATGTTAGGCAACATGTACTTGTCAGATTGCTTATGGTACTACGGAACTTATTGATTTGCGCTTGGAGGTCGTACCAAATGCCATATTGTCTTATGCAGGATTGCCGCTCGCCTATGTAAGCAAGTTTTCGCATCTAGGTGGCAAATATCTTAACACAGCAATACACGTACAGTAGCCATTACACCACATAGTCTACATCGTTTCAGGGGAAGTGGGCGCAACCGTGCGCAAAGTATGCACTGTGAATGGACTGTTCACACTACGTATAGAAGAAGTCATGGGATTGAGAAGTGCAAACTAGCCAGGAGCGCTTAAACCAGCCAAGACGAGCTTCTACCACGAGAACGTGCGCTCCTCGAGTTCAAAGTTACAAGCAGCCACAGTCGCGAACGACGACATCTTTATCTAGCGCTATCAAGGATTACTGCAAAAAAAACTGAACTCGCAGAGATCGATGTGGCAGGGCGGAGTTAAACGCGCTGCATCAGCTCCCACATTAGCGTTGTGAAAAAGCACTACTTCAATGATATGTAGGACCTAGCGATATGGGCAAGGGAGTGATCCTCTACCTTTACAGGGAGCAGCTCTACGGCCACCGACAACACGCCGAACCGCCGAGGAAATGAAAACCAGAGGCGGACAAGGGCCGTAAATGAGTAGCAAGAGAAATGCTGACTCTGCTATCACAAGTGTCTTTAGTAGAACGTGGGAGACTCCCAGTTGCTCAAAAAGAACTAGGAGAACAGACATGCTTACAGCAAAATATTATATTTAAGACTGAAACTTTTATTGCAGACCTCGTAAAGTTTAGGCTTGAATAGCACGTGAATAGCGTAGCGCACAAATAGAAATGGACTGGCTAAAGTCTACATCTATTTGTTCTATATGCGTCAAATGTAGTGAAAGCTCTGTGAGAGTTCAAGACCCCTCATGCTACGCCGACGAACTAGTTATACTTGCCAAGAGCAAGCAAGATCTGCAAATCTACAAGCCACAAGGCGGTGCACTTAGCATAAATTAATAATAAATGCATCCAATATCAAAATTATGCCCTTTGCCAAAAAGAGAGCGGTGGCAAATGCAGCAGCCGATTACCAATTAAACCGAATCACACAGCGCTGGAATTGGTAAACAAAGTAGAAAAGAAGGTGCGAAAATTACAGCCGCTAGAATGGTCCTTAAATACTTACAGAGCGTGAGCTTACCGGTAGCAAAACAGCTGTTGTCAAATCGAAATATTCCAAAATTCTTAGCTGTTGTCTTCAACAAACTACCCTAATTTAAAGAGTGGTTAACCCAAAGGCACTATATAGAATCAAAACCAAGCTTCTATAACGTGCCATATGCCTACCGTGAGATGCGTCGACAACGCTTGTATTCCAACTATATAAAGAGAGTTCAACAACGGAGGGTTTAGTGAAACAATGTGTGTTGTTTAGCAACCTTAACCTAGTTTTAACTTTTCTGCGAAGAGCAAAATATTAACTTTTTGGTGCAACACTTTACAAATGGGCCATCCAGTGCGCTGGGGAAATTTGCCAACAGAACCAAAACGTGCACTACTCTGCAAGGTTACCAGGCTATTACCAATGCAAATGCCTAAAGGGGCGACGCTGGGAAACTGATTATTGTAAACGGAAACTCTGTAGAGAAAGTACTATTGCCAGACTCCACATTCCGAAATGTGAAAAATCAAAATGTGAATATAATGCCAATCAGCCATCCAAATGGCGTGCTTAGCCTGAACAGCCTTGTTGTATGTACTCCATAAGAACTCCTTAGCCCTATTGTAAATACGGTTATCTACATCCAAAGCCATGTGATCAATGTATGATGTGAAAATCAACCTATAATGCTTTATTCGTTCGTCCAATCACCCTCAGCCAGCGTCTGCATCTGCAAGAAATAGAACGCGGAATAACGAGACAGAAAAACAATGAACACAAACAGCAACCGCCATCAGATGAGTGAACAACAACAACAACAGCAGAAGTGTCGAAAAGTATTCTTTTTAGCAGTGTCGAATCGATGAGTAGTTTCACACGAGACTGGATGGCTCGGCCGGCCCGCTCAGTTCAATAAGCAGACGGGCCCACCCATGGGGGGCCCGCAACAGCAGCCGTATGCAGGAGGCAGACAGTGTGGTGGCGGCGGCGGCAACCACGGTGGCGCGACGCTCGCCACGCCAAACTTAGCAGGTTCTCTGGAGCCTGGAGAGGGAAGAAAATGGCATTGTCGTTATTTTGCGTCGGTCGGTCGCTTCAAAGCGAACGCAAGAAGGCCGCTCCGATCCTAAGTAACTTGAATGTATTCCGCGCGGTCGGTCGGCGTGAAACTCATGGTTAGCGCGGCGCGGGCAGGCGAGGAGGGGGTGGGGCTGCGCGTTCCACTGCCTGGTGGGCGTTTGGGACGATGGCCCACGATGAGTACTTGGCTGTTCTGTCCTGTTGTCGTGCTCCTCGTCGTCCACCCCCCACCAGCGTGCGGGCGTTAAAACGCGTGAGTCATTTTGCAGTTGGCTATGCTTGCTATGCCCTCAGCAGACGAAGCTAGCTAAACACCAGTGTAGATAGCTAGAGCTAGGGGGTAAACGTCAGGCCCCGAGCTAGGGGTAAACGTACGACCCCTTAGCGGACCGTACGTTTAGCCCTAGTTCGGGGGTTGGTAGATAGGTCGGTCGGTCGGTCGGTTGGTTGGTTGGTTGGTCGGTCGGTTGCTGGTTGGGCCCTTGTCTCTCTCTATATGCTTGTATATTCGGTAGGCAGCAATAAGGCCAACGCTTACGCCTGCTTGCCGAGGCTGTTCGTCCCAGCGCCCCCGCCCGCGACACAAGGCGAAGGACGTCCGTCACAGCCAACCAAGGTCATCCAAGGCTGGTGGCTGTGACCGGCACTGTCGTCGTCGTCGTCTTCGCTGTTGCTGGCGCGCATTCCGCCAAGTTAGAGGTTTCGTTTTTAAATGAGCCCTGCGAAAGGGGCGTCGGCAGGGGGCGGCGGCAGGGGGCGGTAGAAGCGGCTGCTGCAACACCAGCAGCAGCAGTAGTGGTGGACTATTACGACCAACTCGAGTCAGCTATCCAGCCAGCCCTGACTCGCAGGAGACCTTTAGGCCTCTTACGGTGCCCAAATGGTGATACGGCCAACACGCAGCCGCCACTATGGGCGGGCGACTGTGACTGACTGCGTGTGACCTGCGTTACGACCTTTACGCCTGACGATGAAGGTCTGCCTGGCCGACATGAAGGTGACGATGACAACGAAGATCACGCCACGCGGTGGCAAGATTATGATGATATGATGATGATAGTGACGATGATATGATAGCGGTGACGATGATTATGATGGCGGTGATGATGATAATAATAGTGACGATAATGATGATGATGGTGATATGATAGGGATAGGAATAAGGATAAGGATGAGGCTGAGGAGCAAGAGCCTTGCAACGAACGAGGCAACACAAGCGACAAAGCGTTTAGACGCAAAACGGCCTAGTCGTCATATGTCGTCAAAGCAACACCTTAGCTTCGCGTCTGCTGTTGCAGTTGACTTCTTTTTGACTGTATACAGCTGGCCTGCAAGCCTGCAGCCGTAACCGTCGTCGTCCTCATCGTCGCACAATTTCCGTCTTGCGCTGCACCTATTGTTGGTGGATCCTTGACGTTCAAGCTATTATCATTGTTTCAGTTGATGCTAAGCCATTTTGTTGTTGCTGCTGCTGTTGTTGTTGTTGCTGTTGTTGTTGTTGTTGTTGTGTTGTTTTTGTTGTTGTTGTTGCTGTTGTTATTTGAGTCATAGTTACATCTGCTGCCGTACTATGTCTATTTTCGATTCACTAGTTTCGTGTTACGTTGCTGCTGCTATCAAGGTTGTTGTTGTTATTAATGCTGTTGTTGTTATTGTTGCTGCTGTTATTGCTGTTGTTGTTGCCGTTGTTGTTATTGTTGCTAGGTCGTCACGGGTGATAGTACTCTTCTTAGTGTGTCTTTCAAACATGTCAAGTCTTCCAAGGTGAAGCGTCATCCACGTGGTAAGCGACAGCCATATGAAGTAACCAGACTCCAGCGAATAGCCCACTAAAATTCCAGCGCAACGAGTTCTTGCAACGAAAACGACGGTGAAAACGACGCCGTCTTAACACACTTAAACGACGCCTCGCGCAATAAAAGTCAGAGCCTATGTGTATGTATATATTATATATAGCAAATCCTGACAACGAAAGCTGTTTCTGCCGGTATGTAGACATTCCTAGGTTGTTTCCTGTGCGAGCGAAATTGATACAGATGCTGCTTTGCTTAGGCACGCCTGCCTATGCCCTAAGTTGCTTTAATATAAACTTTTGGCGTCCTATAAAATCCCATCTATTCCCTCAAGCGGCATTAATGCGTGATACTTATGAATGGAAAATGTTGTTATTGTATGGGAACATCACGAGTTTTGTTTCTCCCCAGCCTTAGGAGTTCAAACGAAACTTGCGTGATTTATGGGTGTTAAGCGCCGTGTGCTCGTTGCATGCAGACGCAACAAGAAAAACACCTACACTACCTCTCCGTAACAGAGGTGCTTTTAACATACGTCGCTTCTAGTTTGGCGCACGGTTCGCAATATGCCGCCGGCCTGCAGCGTGATAAAGCCCTAACTGTGCCTCACCAATACATATCCGTGGGTTGTAATAATATTTGTATTACATGTACGCTTAAATACTAGGAAACTTGTCAATCAATCAGGATATGTACGCTTGTGTGATGCTCTCAGGGAAGCACGGGACGCAGCACCAACCGCTGTGAGAGGCCGACCCATTAAGGTGGTCGCCCATATGATGACTTTGGCGGAGGCATGGAGGGAGGCGACGAACTTGTTCGGCGCCGTTTTGAGACTCAAGACAGCCAAGGAAACGGCCAGGCGGGAGAGGTTTGAGCGGGTCTCTCGGGAGAGTGGTTGAGACGAGGAGCCGAGGGAGAGGGGAGGGGGTGGGGAGCAGCCAGGCCCTCATGGTCTCGACGCACCCTCACAGGACGGATTACATTAATGACGTCCCCCTATCCAACCGCAGGTAGACATGCGGGATGATAGTCAAGGATAGAGCTTATTGAAGGAGAACGGCAGAGACGCCTCTCCCACGGCTTCGATGTAATGCCAAAGTAATACCGAGCCTGAAGGGGTGGGGAGGAATCCGGGTTTAGTGGGTTTGCGAGTCTCACACTAGTCACGCAGGCTGCTAGTGGCGCATGTGCATCATGCATTCCCGAAACCTCCCAGAACAAAAAAAAACAAAAAAAATGATATGTACGCTTAAATACTAGAAAACTTGTCAGTGAATCAAGTCATTGCGCAACTTATGAGCTGCTCGGAAGCGCAGCACATCAAAGGTAAACTCTGCTTGCGTGCTAACTTGGTTAGAAAAAACAGCGTTGTGGTTCCTTAAAATACGAATTTTACAAATAAAGATAGTTTCCACTACAGCCAGACTTCTCAAAAATTATCTTCCGAATCACAAGCGCAGAGCAAGTCGATATGCGATAATGGGCCTATGCTTATAAAAAGTAGAAGTGCGTATTCACCGCTTCGTTTTATCGTGTATGACCTAATCATGTAAAACGTTGTATTTTTAAGGTTAAATAATTTAACTGTAACAAAGACTGTAATCATGCGCCTTAAAGTAATCGATGAGGCGATTTGGGCGATATATATATATATATATATTTTTTATTTATTCATTTTCTTGGACTTGCAGAAGCGTTTGAAGCTCAAGTAGCATACCGCATTACCAAATGTAGTGTTCAGATCAACTCAGGGTGCTTGCAATGACGCCACCGCATATGCTAAAAGCGTACGAGTGCAAATCGTACAAGCTCAACTCAATCCGACGACTGGAAACTTGCTCTGACCATAGAAGTCGGCAAAATCCATTCTGCTATTGACAGTCACGTTTTGCAATCAGGCCCACTGAGCTTTGTTGTGCTTTGAAGGTCAAAGATGGCAACAACTGTATGCTCTAGACTCTGGCTATGTACTAGAACAATGTTGGAATACTAGAGGGTGACAACTCTTTTTGAATTTTAATTTAGTTGCTGCACGTTACGCTATACGTGCAGCAAGCTTGAAAAATGCATATGTAGAGTTGCCATTTGCTTGTACTCCAACGTTTTTCTAGTATGTCCTAGTAGACATTTGGCTAAAGGGCACCCCTTGCCACTCAATAACAACACATATTATTGTTGCTAACACTCAGCTTGATAGCACGCCTGCATATTATGTTCTATTTTGCTCCAAATATTCAGACCATATTCTGGTTTCATCATCCCTCTCCTTCCGCCCTCCCTAGTACTGCCTTCTGTGAGAATAACACCCCATTAAAAGCATTAGGTTACAGTGCTGTTTAGCGCAGGCCACCTCATGGATATGCACTTCGGAGACGAGTTGTTTGTAGTCCGGTTTACGATAATGCTGGGGCCACGTCCTTAATGGTGGCACAGCCGACGACGGAGTGTCAGGAAGAGCTTCGTCTTTAAGCGCCAGTAATCGGCTTTGTCACGAACTAGCCGAGACACAGTCCTGCTCCAGATCCTTGCATGTTTCGCGTCGTCGCATGTTTCGTCCTGCCATGGGGTTGTAGCGTGACCATCGGGGGGACAGGACGCGCGTCCAAGACGGTGCTATTTGCCCTTGGGGGTTAAACACCCCACACGAAGCATACAAGCTTGCTGCCAGTTGGTGGCGTCTATACGAACAGTGTGGCGGCGTGGTGTTGGGGGCTAGTGCGCTAGTCATGGTTGTTATCTATCGGGGTATTCGATCCTTGTCAACAGCGACCATACTGCCACAAGGAGACTCTTAGGGAAACCCTAGATATATCAGCATATCCGTTTGCTGCAGCTTTGAGCGCAGTCCCTAATATAAAAGGGCGACGTGTGTATTTAGGCACACATGTCAAGCGAACAATAAATCCGTCCATTCAACAGGACTCTCGATGAGGCCTGCTGAGTTATGCTGGATGCAATAGAGCAAGCTTAAGTGCATGCCCATGTCCCAAGGGCAATGAATTATAAATTATACACAATAATTTTAGCGTATTGTAATAGAAGAACTCTCAGCCTATCGACACGAGGCACAGTTCTTGAGGCACATGCTGTCGTTGGCTGCCCCTAGGTGGCCTAAAGCGTGACATTCAGTTGACGATCGGACCTTCCTAGGACACGCGTATATCTCACAATCGTGTTATTTATAAACAATAATAATAGCAGTCCAAGTAAAATAAGTATAGATAGTGTATTTATTGACATTAAATGTAATATCAAAGCAAATGTAAAAGGTCACAGAGAAATAAAAATTATAAAAGCAAAGAAAACGTACAAACACTGCAGAACAACGGTACAGAACCTTCGTTCAATAGAGCCACTTAATAGAGGACGCAGCACAGAGTCCTAGAAAGGACAAAGTCTGTCGTCGTAGAGGATTCCTTAACTATGCTCTATCGATACTGACTACGCTCGGTGTACGCATGTCTCTGTGTATGTGTGTCTGTCCCTTGCCACTCGCTTGAACCCAATTTTACGCGTGGAGATCCAGTGTCGGGCCGCGCTAAAAAAAGCGGGGATAAACTCTCTTCGTTGCGCGAAATTCCACTCGAGCCTGGATGGTGGGGAGGAACACGGGCTTACTAGTGAGCTTGCGAGTCCCACACTAGTCACTGCTAGCTTCAAATGACGCAGATGCATCAGGAATTCCGAAATCTCTCATCCAATAAACAACTTCGTTGCTGAGCTTGCAGGCAGGTAATGAGGTGCCCCGGAACACTGTACCGAGTCAATATAGAATGTACGTATAAGAAAATGGTGAAACGGGGATTATAAATTTGCATCTGTATAATTATACAGTCGCATGATTTGCCTCTTTCGCAGCGGCAAGTTTAGCAGGTGAGAATGAGATTTTCTCCGACGCATTGGCATGCCGCGTCGTCAAGACAAGCTATGACAAAGGAGCCTTCGGGTCTAAGAAACAGTAGGAGGATAGGTAGAAAAACACGAGGACATCTTATGACAGGACAGGATAAGCCGTTGCGTGAGGCCTACAGGAACGGAGACGCCATGTCCCCTGTCGTCCCTTGGTGTCCGTTGGTGCGGCGGGTGGAGTGGCTGAAATGACCCTAAATCATTTTTCGATATATGCATTTACGACTATATATAGAGGCAGAGAGAGAGAGAGTTGTGCATATATAAATATAAATAATATAAATATAAATATAATATAAATATAAATATAAATATAAATAGAAATATAAATATAAATATAATATAAAATAAAATAAATATAAATATTAAATATAATATAAATATAATATAAATCAAATATTAATATAAATATAAATATAAATATAAATATAAATATAAATATATTAACATCATAGACTTTGTCAGTAAGTAAAAGAGAAAACCTAGAAAATAATGCGGTATGTAGGCTAAGCACCCTCGTATAATATTAAGTTATTCACGTACATTATAAGAGTTCTGGCATGACATTAAGGACTACTATACACATTCAGTAATAAAAAAAAAAAAAATATAATATATATAATATTATATATATATAGAGAGAGGAGAGGAGCGAGAGAGAGAAGAAGATGAGACGCTAGAATTTTGCGATTGCAGTGTTGTGGTGGCCGTTGGTGGCAATTTGCGGCCAGTTGGCAATCCAGTTGTTGAAAGGGCCATTTCGACCAGAACGCGACCAGAATCGTCCTCACAACTCGGTCTCATGAGGAATAGCATTATGATGATTCTGTCCTATTCTAGAACACGAAACGCAGGCTACCGTGTCGCATTTCTGCTGCGAGTAATGGAATCGAACAATGATGATCATTGCACAGTTACTACTAGTACTACTACCACCGTGAAATAGGAAATCGACTGCAACTGTAATTTGATGTGATCTCAATGTTCAATGCACGTCTGTGCATTACATGTACACCGAGCGGCGCGTTACACTGGCGACAGGACAAGTTTTTCCGTCTCACAGGGAGCCAGGGCAGCAGAAGCGCTTCGGATGATGCATCTGCTGAAGCCAGTGCACGCTATATTACATACTGCTGTCTTAAAAAATCTGCGGTCTATAGGGTTTTCAAATAATAAAAAGGTCAGACAAATATTTTGTCACGCAAAGTGCTTAGAAAAACGGTCGCTTAGTCCACTGTGTACAATCACCATCATCAGAAATTGCAGAACTACTCATATTTACTCTCGTGACTCGTGAATCAGCAGTTGCGACTTTGTCCAGTATAAAGAGAGAAAAAAAACGTAGAAAGCAATGCGGTATGTAGGCTCAGCACCATAGCTACCAACACTAAGGTTATTGACGTACAGTATACAGGTCATTGCACACAGTAAGGACTATTAAGCACATCAGTATTATAGTCACTGGCGCAGCGCTGTCAGTTCTACTATTTGTATACCATTGCATTCTCATCTCAGTAGCAGCAGCATCGCTATAGTGATCATCGTACATCATGCAAAATTAATGCCTATGTGAAAATAGTAGCGGTGTCTAGTAGGTGTCATCATTGCCAGTCGGAACAATAACACAGGGTACCCTTCGGAATGAGCTGAGTTTTTTTAGCTGTAATTCTTGCAGTAAACATCGTACGAATAACGAGCAAACCAATAAACATGGATCTTTCCTAGACGAACGCCTAGTTCTTGGGGGGTAGGTCCTCTGCACGATACAGCAATTGCACTGGATGATATGCTTAAATCATAACAGCGCATAAGTTGCGCTGTTATAGCTTAACTTTCTGTGTGTAAGCATGTATGAGTTCACCCATGGTACGTATGTAAATATAAGTGTGTGTTAGTCCCGTGGGCTAAATAGGTGTCACTTGTCAATTATTATCACTAACTGCATCCCTCACCAGATTTGAATAAGAATATGATATAGATGTGAAAGATAAAGGAAGATAGATTGATAGAAAAATAGACAGGAGACGGAGGATGACGGAGGAGGAGCAGGAGGGGTCTAGGGCTTCTGTTGGAGTGCCCCTAGGCTGTCACTGAGCCCGTACTCATCTCTGCTTGTAGGAGTGGATGCAAAGGGCCGAATGTGATTTGCCCGGTCGTCGTCGACCGTCGCCTAATTGACGCCTCTTCTAAGCTGTATGAGCGACTGGAATCAATAACCATGATGGCAATAATTACAATAATACTAATCATAATCTGCATGAACAACGCACACAATGACACTGCTGCTGCTGCTCTACCGACTCTGGTCGTTTCATAGAGTCGCTGCGTCACAATGTCAGAGCGGTACCCAGAGGAGACGAGGCTGCAAGTGTTGAGGTACTTAAATTATTGTCGTCGCAAACGACGAATTGACTGGTTACTGATATCCTTGCTTGCCCTCTTTTGCTGGCTGAGCCATGCGGCGAGTGGAGGCGGGTGGAGCGAGTGCGGATCACGCCAGCTGCTACAAGTTGTTCGCGGATCACGGCGGCATTTTTCCTCACTGTGGCTGTCTGACAATGGTGATGGCGATGGTTCAGTCTGCTGTTAACGGAGTCGATGCGCAAAATAGTTCTTCGAAAAACTGCGTTTGATAACGATTAACGTATACACAATTAAGCCGCCTTGACCCACAAACGTTAAAACGCACACACAACTTGCGGTGCACAAAACGCCACAAGGGCAGTGTTTATGCTATTCGAGAAAACTCGTCCAACGCGGACAGTAAATTTTAAAGATGTGACGGCTCATTTTTCACGGTCGGTACGTCTTTGGTCTCTTGCAATGCTAGCACCATATTGCACCGCACATAATTAATTTAAAACGCTACACCAAGCGGGTTCTATTAGATCGTATAGGTCACTTCATGATAAATCGCAATACCATGAGTCGTCTATCAACCTATTCCATCAATACAATACATCCGAGATTGTGCTAGTCATCCGGTTTTTTAGGGCAAGCATTTTTCTCTTAAAAACTACGCATTGTAGATATCTTGTAAACTAGAACAAGTTGGAAACAGATATCCGAGGATCTATGTCGGTTGAAAGCATTAAGGACTATTATAACAACACGCCTAGAAGGCACTTGGTAACCTACGAACCACATGCAGAGCCGTTGCTCGCAGCGCACCGTTCTAGACTGTCTTAGCTCTACAAAGCATCACGTTATATTCGCCCCCTCCCATTTTATAATACGATAAAAAAAACACTGACAAAAACAATGTCTTAGAAACTAAAAGCAAGTCGTCAATAGATTTATGCAAAACAGAACAGATATCACTGCATAGCAGTTGACCCCATGTGCTTGAGGTCGGACTGCCATCTCATATATAAAAAAAAACTTGCTGTCCCTGGAGCGTAAAATCGTCCTTGAATTAAAACATTTGTTAACGAGATTGTTTGAATTCTAGAATATCCTCTGTCCCCTACGGCCTTAAACTACCGTGAGGTATATTTTCAATGCACTGAGGGCCAAATATGTTGAGATATCTAGGGTCTCCCCAGCAGTCCTTGTGGCAGCATGGCCTGGAAACCGGCCTATAAGCGCAGTACCCTCTGTAGCAGTCGAAACAGTGCAAGTGTTTGTTTTCGGCGTCAACGACTAAACCAAAACTGTTAGAAATTACATTAGCCCGCTTCACTTGGCTTCTTTGGAATTGCGTAGACCTACATCAACAATGAGTAATATAATACGCTGGCCAATCAATGACTAATAATATGGTAGCATTGGCAGACACTATAGGAAACGACATTTAAATAGAAGACCAGAAACATGAATGAAACATTAGCAGAATCATAGAGCATTCTGATGTCGAGCTACCTCCATCTACACTCGATTCGACTAACCATTTGCCGCCTGTCTTCGTTAAGAGAGATAGGACTAAAACCGAACCGAATCGCGATCAGCTTCCTGGCCGCAAGTCAGTTCCGTTTTCGTCGAGATCGGTCTACTAAGCTTGCACTAGCTATGGCAAGTTGTAACCGATTCAGTTGACAAACCCACACTATGTTTAAGCGTTTTCCAGAATGTTGCTGCAGCCTTTAATTTCCAGTTCCAGTCACTTCTTCCTCTACCAGATGCTTGATCAGTTGAGTTGTTCATTTAGCACAGTCGATCGGTTTCGGCCCTATCTCTCTTACCGGGGGGGGGAGATAGACGGTAAGGCTCGTTGACCAACTGAGTTCACCTGACCCCAAGGTTATAATAGCCCATCCGTGAAGGCATAATGTTTTTCAAAGACTCCTTTAACGATAAGAGACAAATAAGAAAAATTGTTATTGCTAATGAATCCTCAAGGAGTCGTGAGGTATGTCCGTGCACCGTTGCTACGTCAATGCGTTAGGTAAGTGTAGACTGTTTGGGCTGATAGTCTCCACCCGCGCATGCACTGGAGACGAATGATTCACATACGGGAGCTGCTATATATTTTTATTAAAACGACCATACGGAACACATTGTGGAATTATAATACTACTAAGAATTAATATTCATATTGCTATTATTGGATGTTAAACAGTGTTACAGTTGTGAGGTCTGAACGTAATATCGCAATTCTGTTAAAGAATTACTTTACTCCGTGGCGCGTAAAATAGATGCCGCGTTTCCTCTGCAAACGGCCAAAGACAACACGAATTATCATTATTATTATTATTATTTAGCCACTCTAGCATACATGGCGCCAACGCCTACAAGAGCAAATAGTTGTCTCCGTTACTATTTTTGCGCTGATCGCACTTGTAGCTTCATTCTGCTAGCTAAGCCTCAGAAAACCTTCATGTTCTTTAACTAACAGCGTGACTGTAGCGATTCCATACGTCAATTCGACCGATGAAAAATCTAACTCGGTCTTGGTTTCACCCCTAATCTCCATACCCACCATCTAGCACATCTAAGCCAAACATAAGATACATCATAGACGCGGTCGTCGGATGCTTCTGTACTCATCATTGATGGATCATCCATATGACTCTGATAATCGTCAGCTACATACCTAAGAAAGTCGAAAACCCCAAGGAATTGGCTGAGAGCAACCTCGATACACGCCTTGGCACACTGAGGCAAACGATTCCCGATGGCCATCATTTATACAGTGGACAAGTGCAGACCAGCTGACTGATGCTTGAGCTTGGCCCTATTCTGTAGCAGGGCTGACAACGATAGCAAGAATAACAACACAACGCAACAGTAATGAAGGTAACCGACAATATAGCCGATGTTAACGGCTTGTTGAACGGTCAGGCCGTCGGCGTAAACTCTACCCGGACATTATTAGTAATACATGGACATAATTAGTGGGGTCTTGCTATGGCAATAGGCTTATCCGACCGCAGTGGCGTCAGCAGACCATCATGGTCGCCGTTGTGTTGTTGTTGTTGTTGTTGTTGTTGTTGTTGTTGTTGTTGTTGTTGTGTTGTTGTTGTTGTTGTTGTTGTTGTTGTTGTTGTTGTTGTTGTTGTTGTGTTGTTGTTGTTGTTGTTGTTGTTGTTGTTGTTGTTGTTGTGTTGTTGTTGTTGTTGTTGTTGTTGTTGTTGTTGTTGTTGTTGTTGTTGTTGTTGTTGTTGTTGTTGTTGTTGTTGTTGTTGTTGTTGTTGTTGTTGTTGTTGTTGTTGTTGTTGTTGTTGTTGTTGTTGTTGTTGTTGTTGTTGTTGTTGTGTTGTTGTTGTTGTTGTTGTTGTTGTTGTTGTTGTTGTTGCTGTTGCTGTTGCTGTCGTCGTCGTCGTCGTCGTCGTCGTCGTCGTCATCGTGCCCCAGAGTTTGTCTGATCATTGCGTTGTACTGCCAGGGAATCCAGTGAAAGAACCGCGTATTCCCGCCGTGACTCTGAATGGCTGGCTGTACGACGTCTATGTGGTTGAATATACGCACATATGCACGCATCTATGAACGTATGCAGCGAGTCGTGCATTCGCCATTTTGCTCCTCTCTATCTCCCGCCTATTCTGTCTCTCTGTGTTGTTCTCTATCTGCTAGTCTAAACCTCTTTTCGGTCTCGCCGTGCGCTCGCGTTATTTTCTTACCCCCCGTAGCCCACTCCTCTTTCATGCTCTATCTCTCTTTGCCTCTCCGTGCTCTTCTCGTCGAGGCGGTTCACTTGAGGAGGTACAGCGGCGGCGGGGCCGGCGATGGCCGGGGGTCCCAACAAGCAGCCGTTTATGCAGATCGGCGCCATTTGCAAATTTGACTTCAGAATCATGACAATTGTGGTGGTGATGAAGATGATGGCCATCGTGGTGCGGTGGCTATCCAAATAGTACTGCAAATTCTGACGCTACTGTTGATTCTTCTCTGGTCAGTAGCATAATCCGCACCGTCAGCATCATCGTCGTCGTCGTCATCACCATCATCAGCAACATCATCATCACAATCATCATTATCATCCTAATTATCATTGTCATCAACATCGCAGAGCTGATAGTTATTCCTACGAGACGACTCCGAGTGTGATGACCCCTCCAGCTTCTCCTACTCGACCAGGAGGTCGAGGGGAAACAGGAGGCGTGTGGGCCTGTGAAGCGCCCTCTTCGTCTGCCAGCGTCCCCTTCGTCTGCTTGCGCCCCCTTCTCGCTTCTCGCCGCCGCCTCTACTGCTATCGCCACCGCCACCGGCCCTTCTTTCCTAAAGGGGCGTTGCAGACAGTCTGGAGGGCTGAGGGCGTAGCGAATTTCGACGGAAAGCATGAAGCCATGAATCCGTCCGGATCCACCGACCGACCAACCGATCGGGGTTTGTGTGTGTGTGGTTCGGACTACTTCATCACTTACTCAGTCGTACACACACAAACACAGATATACATACACTTACATATATTACTGATAAACTACGTCCCAACATACAAATACACAGAAGCGTACGTACGGATGGACATGCACGTGCAGGCGAGCGAGCACGGATGCCCATAAACACGGAGGCTCACAGGCGAGACCAGCTAGTTAGTGGAGTCGGGCCCCTCTCTCGAGTGATGATCACCAACCACCGAGCTGGCGAACTGAAGGCTGAGTCTGCAGACCAGCAGCACACTTGGCGGCGAGGCGAACGGCGCTCTCCCGCAGCCCTTCGGGTTGTGCTGATCACTGCCGCCTTCCCATTCCCGAGTTTCCGTTTTCTACTTCTTTTATTTGATTTATTTTTATCTTTGTTTCTCTTCTCTTGCCTTGCGCTTTGCTTAGTTTTATTGGCTGATTTGTTTTCGTGTAGAAGCATCTGCTGGTTGGGTCTCGGAAATCGCTAAAGTCCGTACGGTACCGAACAACAAAGGATTGTTGTGTGTGGCCATCGCTATGGCTTTGACTTCGAGCGGTCAGTCATTTGCAACCACCACCCGGTACAACATCGGCAGCGGGTTCACAAGCGCACGCTGTAGTTTCTCTGTCTAAATAAACTCGTGATGACTGAGCGCCATTTGAAGCTGCGCGAAATAGCGGAAGAGATGGGCATTAGCCATGGTGCGGTACAACAAATATTGCAACAGCTAATGCACCGTAGCTAATGCCCATCTCTTCCGCCATTTTGATCGCAACTTCGATTGGCGGTCAGTCATCATGGGTTCATTGACTTCTAGCAGAGTTTTTTCATCCAAAGTTGTTTTTGGTCATCAAGCACGTCGGTACATCATTGATGGTCGTACTGCTTCTTTTATATGGTGCAATCCGTTAAATAATGATACTGTACGTCGGTGCACTAGTTCCGCAAACTGCATCTAATTGCAGTTAATCCTTGGAAAAAAATTAAGCACCTCACGGTGCTCATTCTGCTCCATTATCACTGGTTTGACATTTTACAGTTGCGCGACCTGTTGCAAACGCAATTTATGCATAAAACGTAAGAAAAAACATTTACAACAATTAAGAAGTGGCTACCGCGAAATGTAACAATTGAAAAACGGTTAACAAAAACGGATGCGTGTGTCAATGTAGGAAAGCAGTTTCGAGCTTTTGAAACCGTATCCACAGTATATTTTGAGCCGATTCGTCACCGCCGTTACGAAACCAAAAAATACGTTCTGGACTGACTCTCAGCCAAGGTTTAACGTCCTTGGTACTGCTTTTCGCATTGCTTCATAGACGGACCACCATAAATACAAATGTGCTACGATGGGGCTCGAACCCGCGCACCTCTGTGTCTCTTCCGGTCGCGAGGCGCAGACGAATGCACCACGCCACCGGGCTCGACACCGTCACGAAACCTGGATCGACCATTTCGCTCCTCAACGGGGATGTATGCAAATATGCCACTAGGGAGAGACTAGGGTCTCGACCGAAAAAGTTTTAGCGACCGTTGTCTGGGATGCCAAAGGTACTTTATTAATTGATTATCTTTCGACAGGAAACCTCAAGAAGAAGTATCTCTCGGTTGTAGAAAACTTGTAGGGTACATTCTGCTAATATAGGTAATTAAAGTGCTATTCTGCTAATATAGGTAATTAAAAGGGTTAAGTCAGTAAGTGTTGTTAGAAAAAAAACGATTTTTGCCTAACTACAATAACTTGACTGAGATGCAATCTCCCTAATCTAGGAGATGCAATACGCAGATTAGAAGTTAATTAAGGAGCACTATAGTACTGCAAAAATGATTGCTGATGATCTGCTTTGCGGGGCATCTAGCAAACAGGTTTATTTCCAATAAGGGCGCATAAACTTTTCTACTCCACACAAAACAGCGTGCGTGTGACATGAATCGGGAGATGATGACCATGTCATATTTGCGCCGAATCGGATTTCAATTGATATATATATATATATATATATATATATAAATATATATATATATATATATATATATATATATATATATATATATATATATATATATATATATATATATATATACAGGGTATTACAGGAATATTTGATCAACGATATATGGAATTGTAGAGCTCGTTAAGGCAAATATTTTTTCCAATGGAACATGGTCTTAAGAGGCCCTGTTTCGGAATGAGAGTTAAATTACTACAATTTGTGACATTGGTGTTTTTGCCCGACATAGGAGCATAGAATGTGCTGTTGCGAGACAACCAGGTTTCCTAGACAGAAGCTAAACACACCGCCGTGTTCGGAGAAAATTCTGCTTCTTTCGAAGAACTCATAAGGCCGGTCAGAAGATGCTACATGGTCGCTTAGAAGAGAATTCGCCAAAATGAAGTTATTTTATTAACCTTCACGCCCAATACCTCAAAATCATTACTTTACGACCACTTACAGCGCTCTAAACTAACATATTCAGGCAAATGCGCATTTCATGACGATCATTTTGGTACCAAACTTATGGCAATGCGAGCTGTGGTTGCGGAGTAATTACGATTTTTTGGTGGGATGTCCAGATTAAGTGCATGTAAAATGACGCACTGCGGCTGTCGCGCGACACGTCGGCGGTAGTGAACGTCGCCACACAGTCATTTTACATGCACTTAATCTGGACATCCCACCAAAAAATCGTAATTACTCCGCGACCACAGCTCGCATTGCCATAAGTTTGGTACCAAAATGATCGTCATCGAAATGCGCATTTGCATGCTGAATATGTTAGTTTAGAGCGCTGTAAGTGGTCGTAAGGTAATGATTTTAAGGTATTGGGCGTAAATGTTAATAAAATAACTTCATTTTGGCGAATTCTCTTCTAAGCGACCATGTAGCAGCTTCTGTCTAGGAAACCTGGTTGTCTCGCAACAGCACATTCTATGCTCCTATGTCGGGCAAAAACACCAATGTCACAAATTGTAGTAATTTAACTCTCATTCCGAAACAGGGCCTCTTAGAGACCATGTTCCATTGGAAAAAACATTTGCCTTAACGAGCTCTACAATTCCATATATCGTTGATCAAATATTTCTGTAATACCCTGTATATATATATATATATATTAAAAAAAAAAAAAAATATATATATATATATATATATATGTATATAAATATATATATATATATATATATATATATATATGTATATAATATATATATATATATAAATATATATATATATATATATATATATATATTACATATTTCGGATTTGAATACGAACGCCTTACACGCGCATGTATGCGCCTGTATTTATGTTGTGGAAAAAGGTGGCATGTACCAATATACACATAGTTGCGGTTGAATGTGCAAATAACGTAGTTGCTGCACCAGCGAGCGTACAAATGGAATATGCAAACCCACCCGCGCCTCACGTTATTTGTTTATCCAGCGCAGACTTGTGTTTTCTAAGTGACGCTGTCGTCGAGTGGATTGTTTAAGCATGAATAAATTCTGCCTAAGTATAGAAAGCTCGTACATTTTTTATCCACTTTGTCGTAAATCCATGTCTTTCGTCTTAAACTCTGTGGCAACTCGCAGCTAAATGTATTGCATCTCAAAGATACGCTTCGTTTTGCACGCGTGTATATATATATATATATATATATATATATATATATATAGTGTATGTGTTCCGGAAAAATAAAGGAGAACGCAGCTGTATTCGCGCTATTCGAATGGATATATTATATGGCGACTTGCCCTGCATTATCCCGATAATTCAAATTTCTATATTGTAATTACGCTACGTATATAATATATATATATATATATATATATATATATATATA
The DNA here is from genome assembly GCA_003439945.1 of Dermanyssus gallinae. Lineage (NCBI taxonomy): Eukaryota > Metazoa > Arthropoda > Arachnida > Mesostigmata > Dermanyssidae > Dermanyssus > Dermanyssus gallinae. The sequence goes on along the minus strand of QVRM01002916.1, from coordinate 134,685 downwards.
TATATATATATATATATATATATATATATAGTGAGAGAGAGAGAGAGCGAAGTCCAAGCACTCTTAATAACCAACACACCGAAGCAAAATATTGCTGACAGCCCGTTGCAATTGCCTATCAACAATGTTGGATTCGACGGGGCAGTAAACCTAAGCCTTTAAAGTCTTTGCTTATGAGAGGCATTTTACCTCACAAGATGAGTAACGCTTCATATATGAGATGTACATCATATAATAGCGTAGCATCACGTAGCAGCGAGGAGTAGCCGCTTTAAACAATACCGGCCAGAGCTAATAAAAGCTCGCGGAGGAAATTATTTACTTTTTAAAAGAATATACTGTTTAGATTGAAAAAAAAAGATTTTAGATTGGGGGGAACACATGCAACACACGATTTCTAATATATTACTTTTATAATATAAAGTATATATAAACTAGTTGCTGATGTTGAAAAAATATTAGTCCGCGACGGCTGCCGTGCATAGCAGTTCGTGTGAATCGACCTGTAGGGCATTTCCATCATAATTTGAAAAACCTTTCCTTGTCAATAACTTTGCTGGCCAGCCAAGCACATAAGCTTTTGTTATCACACCGAGACTGTGAAACAAGCTAACAAATATGAAGTTTTTGCGACTCGGTCAACGCATGAGAAACCTACTTTTTAAATCTGTAAACTGTATTCCCATAGTGTGAAAGTGCGTTCTTGCGGCGTGATGATCTGATACTTTATTAATGGACAGATCTTTTTCCAATATTTGTTCCACCCGGTCATCGTAGGATACAAATAGTCTTCCTAAGCGACGGGCTATGCGAAAGCAATACAAATCTCACCAGGTGTATCGGCTGTGCCGTCTCTTCAAACTTGAACTCGAAAAAAGATTGCACGTATTACGCCTACGAGAAGTTTGCCAAAAATGTGACCGCTTTTTATTTATTTTGATCTAACTTTGCTTCACATAGACCCAACAAACAACAGTCCTTTTCACTTACTCACATGTGGTATCCTACAGTATGACACTACATTCTTTCAGGGATTGCCATCTCGTCCGCGCGACCCAATCTAAGAGAGCAAATAGCTCAGCGCATAATTCGAAATTTGTCCTCAGTCTAGCCCAGTGGTCGGCGAATTAGAGCTACAGGCTGCCGCTGCGGAGTATCAAATATAGAATAACGATCTCCAACGTATGAGCACTCAAACAATTGTGCTCAAAAGATAATTGCGGAAACCGGAGCAGCCGATCACAACGCAGCTGAGGCCCACCAGACATGCTGTCACAAGAACTGTTGAAGAATTCTAGATACATTAACATCAGCCTGGCCCTCGGTGCGTTTAAGATATTTCTCACGAAAATCCGCACAAAACCATAAGTGACGGCAAATCGTTTAGAAGTAAAAACAACCTTTTTAAAAACAAAACATGCTGCCGTGGCGCTGCTTAGTCGCAACCATTGGCACAGTAGACCCGGATCCATCCATGCCCGATCAGTATTCCCCTAGCCTGTGTCTATTTTTGTCTATTTTGCGTTTCGAGTTGTAACATGATGAAGATGGTCGTGGTGTAGTCAACGGTGACTGCCACGACATTAATGGTGTCAGAAATGAAAGTGGGTCGGTATTGGTATGGACATCTAAAACTAAAAGCTTTCGGGCTGTATTTTTTTACATTGGCGGTAGGCCATGTGGTCCTTGAATTTATGCGCGCACGCTCAGCTCTCGTTGTTGTTGTTGCTGTTGATTTTGTCGAGAGAAGCAAAAACGGAAAAGCGGCACCGGATGATGTCGACATTAAAGTCGATTTCGTTCAGTTTTCTTCCGGCACCAGTGGTCCAAACTCAACGACATGGTCCGAACTCAACGGCATGGTCCGAACTTAACGGCATGGTCCGAACTCAACGGCATGCTTGACGGAATGACTAGCTTCGCTTACAACGGATTACGTTGCCACTGCAAGGCTAAATCCTGTGAACCATAATTTTGCGCGGTGACCAGCCTACCTTGTACTAAATCGGAATGTCTAGTCATAGCGCCGAGTTCGACAAGCCTTGTTTCCGCAACAAAGACGTATTATGTGACGTATAAAAGCAGAGTTAGATTAGTGAGTATGCGAGTGTATGCTTCAGTAAAGCTCCCGATTATGGCTAGTGTGCCAATAATCGTGATAGTGAAAATAACGGTAGTTTTTCCCCGAGCCTTAAGATACGTCATGTCCACAGCTCGCGTTATTGTGAGTGGCCTTCATCTGCTCAACACATAGGTCGTTCAGCAGCGCTCAGCAGATGCCTCGTGCCCTGGTCGATGAATTAAGTTACATTACTTTAGGGCTTTTAAACCGTCAACAGTGAAGAACATTCCTCAACGGTTCGTTGTGACACTAATTACTGCACACATTAAAGCCTGGCGCATGTGATCGTTACGGTAAATAATACACTATTTTTGATGTCACTTTTCTAGACGATTTAGGTGGAAGAAGAAAAAGAAGAAAAATACAGGACTTTCTCATCATGTCGCAAGGAACAATGCTACTCGCCTCCCTGAAGTTAGTCAATTTGCATTCTTGCCGAGGCCGATGAGGCGACAAGCACTGCTGTGAGACTAGGTCGATCTGCCGATAGAGCGGGCTGGGAGCCAGCCTTCGGAGACTGGAATGCACAGCTGTGAAAGTGTGGGGGTTATCCCCCACTGGGTATGGTGGATGCTACTCACCTTCCAATTGTGTGTGTGACGACAAACAGATACCTGAACGCAGCTGAGCAGTATATCGTGCCTAAAATGGTTGTATGAAATAGCTTCGGTACAATCGGACGCCATATGTGGTTGTCCAAGGTGTGCTGGCGAAGATCTTGCTCTATGTTTCTAGTCCTGCTCCGGCTCATCGAACAAAGAAAGCAGCACAGAGTACAACAGGAGGCAGAGAACAAGTCCAAGCCCCCGGTCGCGATAAAGAGCCAGATAGCTCACGGCCGAGGAGCGCCGAGGGCAACGAAAGAAGACTTTAGCGAGGAAGAGACTAGGTTTTCAAACCAGGCCTGTTCCAGACTTTCAGCACAGGCGACGTCAAAGTGACAATCAAAAACAATTTGATGTACTAGATTCCTACAGTGTAGCACCTTCAAAATTGATTCAGCTAATATACGAGTACATCAACTGACTGTAGTAGACATCGGATCCATAGAAGTCGTCGTCACCACACAGATACGACGTGTTTGTGTCGAGCTCCCGGGCGGCGACGCAATTTCTAAACCAAGAGTTAGCGCGGAAGTTTCAGTGAGAACACCGAACAACTACTACCTTATTCGTCGGCGTAGTGGCCAGACAAGTGGACTTTGTTGCGAGCAAAACAAGGCGAAAATCCGGTGAAAATCAATTTCTCTGACTACCTCAGTCAGCAATTCAAACGCACGCCGATCGTTTCAACGATCGCCGGATGTAAACAGAGGCTGGTTTGATAACAAACCGATTGGGGAAATGCAGCGATAGCTAGTCGCGGAGAGATGTGCGCACAGCGAGCCGCAAAAAAAAGCGTGTCAAACTTTGTGATCGACCAACGCAAACGCAGGTGTTTCGTGAAAATACTGCATTTTTGATGGATGAGCGAGTGATAAGGAAGGAAGGGAGTGAGGAGAGACCGAAGCAACCAACGCCGAAAGCCAATTTTAACGCTTTATTTTTCTAGTTTATTACCTGACAAGTGTTCTGAGTGGTGACACGCCCCATCTAGCGTCAAAAATTCGCAGGCGCGGATACGTACTTAGAAATGTTGTGTTTTTTTTCGCCGCAAATAAGAATCAGCTGACCACCGCTGTGTAGCGGAGGCCGACCGGCCATACAAAGACGTTTAAGCAAGGAAGACACTAAGTCTAAAAAGGGAGGGAGGACAAGCAATTAGGCCCGCTGGGCGTCCCTACTGAATGTACCGCCAGTCAGCACCAGCTCGATGCCTAACCTATTGAGCCAAGCAACAAATAAGAAATAGGAGAAACCCGATGGCAGAAAATTGCTCTGCCAGGCCAAAGAAAGTGGTAGGAAGCGAAAACAGGAAGAGATCGAGGTGCAAGAAAACACCGAAGCATTACTATGGGGTAGCAGGGAACTCGATAAGCTTTCTAACACTGCGTAAAACCTTGTAGAAGTGTTTGTGTCAAAATCACCAAGGTAAGTATAAACAGTGCAATAAAACGGTCTCTAAAACAGTCTACCAACTATAAGCGTGAACAACGATGCTAATGTAAATAAGTCCCGAAAGGGGCTGAACGAGAAAGGAACATTTAACAGACGAATGAAACAACAACTGTTAGAAAAAGAAGACTTTTTTATTACAACTACAGGAGCACATCAATCAGCTTGAAGAAGCGATTAAGCAACGACGCACACCACGAGAGATCAAGCAGGCCAAAAAAAACAGTAAAAGTGCCCGAAAACCGAGCAAGGTGGCTTAGTGGCAAAGCCTTTGCCTTGCATTCGGGAGGACTGGGTTCGAGACCCAGACCGGCCACTCTTAAATTGGTTTGCATGGTTTCCAATTTAGACAAGGTAAATGCCGGAGTGGAATAAACTTAGCCATGACATGAAAAATCCGTACACGGGCAATTGCCTTACGGAAAAAAAACAAATACTGCGTAACCTACACACTGGTTACCACAGAACATAATATGATAGAGCTGGCTAAAGAATGATGCCGCGAAAGACATATGGGGAAGCGCGGTTATTCAAAGCGAGCATTATAAGAGATCGAAAGAACAGAGGATCGAATAAACACCTCATTCAGGACAAGGATTCCAAGGACCTGTAGGTCAGATGATGTCGTACTAACGGGGTGGGGCTTCCTTAGAAATGAGACTGACGGGATAGACACATACATACCGCACTTTATACATTCCGGGGTCAGATGACCGCACTTTGATTTGATTCCGAGGGAATTGGCATGATGATTAACGACATAAGCACGTTGTTTAAGTTTATTATTTGTGAAAAGTCACTAGTGTTCTGGGTTGATTGTCTCTTGCTGTGAACGGTTGTCGAGTGCTATTGGGATATAACCAATCGTTGATGTGTTATATCCTAATGCGGTGTGTGAAACGTGATCAAATAGTGACGAATAACATTGAGCTCTGTTGATATCGACTTATAGTGGAGATTTTAACCTCAATTCAATGATACGCAAGATCTCAAGCAGCCTTTCTGTGGACTCGCTTTTTGTAAATTCGTGCTTGAACAATGGCCTAACCCAGCTGGTGACCGAAAATACTCGCACACCCAATGGAAGTGAACATGGATCGGTGCTTGACTTATTATTAACAACTGATCCCGCTATTATTGGTGACCTCCACGTCACCTCACCGCCCATAAAAACAGACCACATGGCTCTCTCGTTCCAAGTGTTGATAGAACGTCAGTGTCAGGATGTACCCGGAGGCGGGTTTGACTTTTATAGGGGGAATTATGAGCAAATATCACAAAATCTGTCACTTGTCTCGTGGTGCCGATTCTTTAGTGACTGTCATAATGTTGATGCCATGTACAATAAATATATCGGGTACATGCATTTTCTCATTGAGTCCTTCGTCCCTAAGCGTACGAATATTAGGAGTCATCATAAACTCAGGGAGTATATTGAGAGACTCAAGAGTTTAATTGAAACTGACTCGTGCCCTAACTTACATTCTAAGCTGAAGAGAGCTACGCTTAGACTCCGTATACTCGATGAATCCGCGTTGTCTTTTCGAAATACTAAAGAGTTTTTTCGTTATGCAAACAAGAGAATAAAGGGCAAGCAATGCATAGGGGCTATCAAGTTGAACGGGGAGCTCATCACCAATGATGAGGCTAAGGCCGATATTTTCAAAAACTTCTTTGCCTCAGTTTTTGTTTCTCATCAGGTCTCGTCTTCCCCTTCGATTCATCCACCTCCCAACACCCTTCTCAGCCCCCCCATTTGTGTAGATGATAAACAAATAGTTAATAAAATTAAAGAGCTCAAGTCCAAATGTAGTATCACACCTGACTCAATACCACCATTGTTCTACAAAATGTTAGCCATAGATCTAGCACAGCCTCTGCGATTGATTTTCCAAAGATCTTATGAAGAAGGTGTGGTCCCTCAACCCTTTCGTCTCTCGGTGGTTACTCCAGTTCATAAAAAGAATTCTTTGTCTGATGTTGATAACTACCGCCCTGTTGCCCAGGAAGTCGTCGCCTGCTTGATTTTCGAGAAGATCCTTGTTGACCACATTAATCGTTTCTTGAGTCTCAATAACCTTTTGGACCATAATCAACACGGATTCACAAGGGGCAAATCAACCTCGACGCAGCTACTCGAGACTGTTCACGATTGGGCACTCTATAAAAACAGGGGTGAAAGAGTTGACTGTGTCTACTTTGATTATTCTAAAGCATTTGATCGAGTACACCACCACACCCTTGTTAAAAAGTTGTCTGTTCTAGGGATTGACAATCGTACCGTATCCTGGATTAGAAGCTATCTGAGTGATCGTAAATTCTGCGTTAGGGTAAACAACTCGTATAGTGACTTTATACATTGTCCGTCTGGTGTTCCGCAAGGCTCTTGCATAGGTCCATTGTTATTCAATTTATTTATTCTTGATATTGGAACCGTACTACCCCAAGGAGTGACATACAAGCTTTATGCTGATGATCTGAAGCTGTACTGTCCCACTGACACGCTAGAGGGAAAACAAACACTACAACTAGCCATAGATGCTGTCTCTCGTTGGTGTGCTGAAAATGATATGATGATATCCATACCCAAGTGCGCAATACTTAGCTCCAAGAAACAGTGTTTTGCTTATAAACTTGACAATCAGGATATACCATATACCTTGTCCATACGTGATCTCGGCGTAATGGTTACCCCAAGCCTCGATTTTGATTTACATATAACACAAACAATCAAATCGGCTAATGCGGTGATGAATACGGTATTTCGTTGTTTTGTCGTAAAGAAACCGGAGTTCTACCTGCATTTGTTCAGTAGTCTTGTACTTCCCAAATTCCTTTATTGTTGTGAGGTTTGGCGTCCCTTCCTTAACAAACATCTTGAGGCCATTGAGCGCGTACAATCACGTTTTATAAAGAGAGTGAGCAAGCGCTGTAATATACCTCGTGCAAATATAGAACTCAAATCAATTTCTGATATGTTTGATCAAGCCGACACGAGGATGTATAATCGCTTACGCAAGCTCGATATGTTAGATAAGTTCTTTGTAGTAAAACCTAACTCGCTGCGTAGTGGTATGACTATTAATGCCTTGCAAGTTGCCTCAAATGATAGAATTAATAACTTCTTTCCTTGGAGGATTTCGAGAAAATTGCACGCATTGAACAAAATGTAAAATTTTGTGTAAACATGTACATAATAACAACGACAATGATATTAATAACACTCTACAAATATCTATACACTTGCAATTATACAATATGCCCACCCTTTTGGCTCAATAAAGGCGCTTTTGAATTGAATTGAATTGAATTATTACTATACTTTTTCGTAAAAGGTTGTACACTCGGCTAAAATCTCTCACCTTATGGCTGGTGGGACACTATTGTACAATAGGCCATCACTGTGTGTTAACTTTAAGTTAGACTATACCGTTACATTTTTATTTTATGTTAAGGAGTTATAGTTTATAAATGTGCGTTTTAAAAATTGCCGTTAATATACCAAGAAACTTGGCGTAACATCGTCTCAAAACTCAACTTGTTTCAGGCGCAACGACACCAACTTCCTACCAAAACCTAAAACGTAGAACGCGTAAAAACGTCTTGCCTATGCTGCCATGCATTCTCGATCAAGTTCGACGCATTTTATGCCCGTGTACTAAATGCGTTTATTCTATGAATCACTTCAGTGTCAAGGCGGGTATGGCTCTATCTTTTGCATAGTGCAGCAGTGAGAGTCGCTCATAGAGTCTTGGTCTCAGCACATCTTTCATTTGCTCGTAAATCTTTGCTGCGCACTTCGTTTCAGTATCCGTTTCTAAAGAAGGCGGAGACCTTTTTATGATCTGTTACCAGACCGCTACGCAGAATTCAACCACGATGCATTTCTCTGTTTGCAGATTTTGCGGTGGGCGCACAACGGACCGTCGATGTCCAGGCGATGTTCAGATTCACATCAAATCGCCTACAAAGTATGCAAAGTATATTGACTCTTTCTATGCTAAGCCTAAGCATTTCCAAAATACATGTAAGGAGGGCAAGTTCATATATTTGTTTTTAATGAAATACATAGCTATTAACAATAACAAACAAGTTTTACAAGCTACGGCTATTAAACAATAAACTAAATCGTACGCTATTTCCAAGTGATACATTCAATATGCTGCTTGAAACGTCCCGACGGTTTCGAAAAAGAGTGATCTATGTTAGGCAAACAAAGACAAATGCATTGTTTTTTCTCAGTTCGTTCTCATCTAGACGTGACTGTTGCATCGTACTGGTTTGTTAGGCAAGAATAGGACTTGTGCTCCTTTATTATATTCAAAGGGTTGACAATTATGTACATAGTTATTCACAAAAGTCCTGTATTCAATATATACATTGTACAATAATAGAAGTATAGAGAACAATTTACTAGATAATAGGATAAAATAGTACCATTGCGTAACATATGCGGTAGTACAGAATAAGAGATATTATAGATGTCGACAACGCCAGAACGTTACGGCAATGATAGATTTCCGCCCAACACAGGCCGTACCGTACAACAAGAAATTGTGTCAGTGCGGTGTGTTCAAGGCACATGGCGTATATTCAATATATATATATATATATATATATATATGCACACATCTGAATCACATATCTGAGCCAGTGTACAGAAGCGGTGAATGCCTGAATGCCGAGCAAACAGTGTTGCTTGCCAGCTCCTGCGTTAACTAAGCAAATAGCTTTGACAGGGCCCCGACAAGGCTTCCAGTGCTGCAGACGTAGGACGCTGTGGTTCCACTTCGCCACTTAGATGTCACATGATGGCTTAGATATAACAGTCGTACAGACGATGTTGCCAGGAGGAAGACGCACTCATATGGGCAAACAACCACGGGTGTTCACAAGACCGATGTTTCAACGTAGCAGGTCTGCTCACCACACTGCCCCTACTGCCGCGTGCGTCTGCACGTGGAACGATAATGCGACACGACGGCCCCCAAGGAAATGGACTACTACTCTAAGCGATACTATTTGGATTTGTCAATCGACCAATCATCCCGACCAGCCACTCTCCAGGCTTCTGACGGGGCATATATTGTTTTCCAGATCCGGCGTTGAGCCTCGAGTTTGGATCTCGAAGCCTTGTGTCGGCTTGCCAACGAGAAGGTTGCTCTTGGGGGAGACATTTCTAGATGGGCGAGTGTATACACGAGTCGGTGTACGTAGAAATGTACGTTGTTTCATTTCAACATGGCTCCTTCTGACGAAATATGATATTGTACACTATTGCGTACAACATTTTTATTTATTCATTGTTTGTTAAGATTACACTCCGTGTTTTTTTTTATTTGGAGTAGTTCAAGTGTACCACAATTGTATAATTTTATTCCACATTGGCAAATCGTAAAAATGCATCGCAAAACGGGAGTGGGTCGCGCTGAATTAAAATCTGTGACTTATTGCGTTAGGGTTAATAAGACCATAAACTTCACTCTGATTTATCGGCATATATATATACATTGATCGTGAACATGTATTATTAAAAAAAGTCTGGTCTCACCCCTTTGGGCGCAGCCGCATGCTTTTTTTATGTAATAGTAACTAACTCATTGGCGCTTTCAGTAGTCGATGCAGGCGCATACTTTTTTTTTAAATGTAATAGTAACTAACTCATTGGCGTTTTCAGTAGTCGATGCAGGCGCATACCAGGCAGGTCATGCTTTTACCCTACGGGGTTGTTGGACTTCTAGGGGTCGTGTCCTCAGAACATAGAGACAGGCTCTCCCATAGTGAGACTACCGGGGCAACTCGACGGGGACGTAAACCAACAAGCGTCGCTGCAGCCAGGGGAGAAGGTACAGTTCTTCAAACAGATCCGTACATTAAACCGGAGTAAAGTACAGGGTTCTGGGGGCGCCTGCTCCCGGGGGTTTTGCTGCCGAATAGTGACTAGGCGGGAACACGCCGCATTTAATCGGGACGCATCACCAAGGTCACTCCAATTTGCAGTCTGCGGTAGAAGGCAAATACAAAACCACTTGCGGAATTGCCATGGACGACTCCTTACAATTCAGCATTCTCGTAAGTTGAGAACTGAGAAATTCTGAATAACGTCAAGACATAACTCAGAAAGGCCTTGGCAAGGTTGAGAATGATTGAAGACTCACAACTAACTTTTGAAGACGCTAAACATTTTATTGCTACGCGAGTAAGCGACTTTGAGGTCGTGAGGAAAGCCCTCCACTAAAAGTCGAAAATGTGCTTATTGACAATAACCAAAGTAAAGCGACGGCATTCTCCAAACTGTTCTTCTCTGAATATACACCTCCGGATGATCAGTCGCGGTCACAAACAAATCTCGTTTTTTTTAAACAAATTTTTGAAACACTTGTGATTTTATCGCCGAAACATTACTGCACATTTTCCAGAGATCGTATTGTGAGGGGCAATTATGTCTCTTTGTGGTTTCGGTGGCCAAATTTAACGTCTGTAAAACGCTAGAACTTTAGTCGATAACTACCGGCCAATGGCTTACCGATCCATCGCTCAGCAGTCGTACTGCTGTCGTAATCCAATTATACTCAGCAGTCGACAGCCACACAAGTAATAATCAACTAGCAATTCAAAACATTAAAAACTGTTGTTGCGAGAATAGGATGCAAATATCTGTGCCTACATGTGCCGTGATGTAATCAGATGGCAGTTCAACATTGTGTACACTCAATGACGACGCAATGCCGGAAGTTAAATCTTTTCGTGATGTTGGTGTGATTGTGAGCCCAAAATTAGACTTCTCTGACCCGATTACTGCCACCGTCACTGCTGCTTCACAATTATGTATTACCATATTTAGATGTTTAGTTTTTTTATATCCTGAATTCTATGTGAATTTGTAAAAGTAATAAATGCCATCGAAAGGGCACAGGCTAAATTTGTCAGGCGAGTGTCAAAAATATGTAATATTTCTCGTGAAAGCATATCTCTTGTGCCAATACGTAGGTTACACGATCAAGGTAATTTGTTGCTGTAGAAATAGTTGTGCTCTTTCGGGACTGACTAGACCATGTTCAAATATGTAGATAGTGGAATACGAAGTGGAGTTTACGTTAGATCACTGGACGTTGCTCAGTGAAGATAACAACACATATTCGTGGAGAGTTCCATGAAGTCTATGAAATCGACAAACCTGGTATATGTTATAATTATATTCAGATGTTAAGTATTTTTGTGTTAAAAACAGTGTATATACTCAGGCATATATGACGCTTAAACAAAGGTGCTTTTGACTTGACACTCAGCGACCACCAATTTGTATGTTGTACATTACCGGCATACCACCGGCAGTCTTTACAAGTGAGGCTGCTTCACTACGACGGCTAGCCCGGTAAATGAGGACTGACGTACTGAAACAAGAGGTCGAACGCAGCTGTGGCACATTCTCCAAATAGCCCATACGCAAGTTACTTAAGTGCAGTACGCTTAAAAGTTTCGCGCCAAAAAAAATCGCTTGCCGTGCACTCAACATGCAGAAACCGTCGCCGTAAGGACTGGCAGAAGATGGACGTTACCGCCGCACGGAATAATGTAACCAATCGCGATGGCTAGACATGCGGTTGTAGTAGTAGTAGTAGTAGTAAGGAACATGGCATGCAGGGTCGACATGATGAAGCCTGCAAATTACAAAAGTGGCTCGCAAAAACCTGGGCCTCTTAACTGTAAAAACTAGAAAAAAAAGCAAATGGAACGAGCTGTGTAAAAACGTCTAAACGCAGGGCAAAAGCAACAAGATCGTAATGAAAAAAAAGTGGGAGTGAGCTGCTTGACGGTCTGGGAGAACAACTAACCGAGCAGCTTTTCCCAACAATTCTAGCATTTAAGTGAGGGGGTTATGCTTGGCACCGTAAGAGGATCCCCCTCATCAAAACAGTCGAATCTGTCGCAGCCGGCCAAAGGCTCAGGAGAAATAATGGCTCTGGCCTCGACAGAGTTCGTCCTCAAGCTACCTTGCAGTGCGTCCAGAAGCATTCAAGAGGGTCGCTGACTAAACTTCTAGGGGAGGGAACATTCCGAAAAGGATAGCAGAAAGCCAGATTTGCGTTAACGCCTGAGCCAGGAACGCCCGCATACGATTTCTTGACTCCTCGGCCCCTTTGTCGACTGAGCATGGCGGAAAATAAAATAAAAGCTATTATTGTCGAATGACTCATAAAGGAGGAAACGTGTAGTTTCTCAAATAACTGATATGGTTTCCGCAAAAGCAGGCAAACTCTAAGTAAGTAATCTAGGCTGTACAGGAACAGCGTAACAAAACACTGAAGAGGGAGAGATTTGCATGAGGCATTTTTTTGGGTCTAAAGAAGGCCTTTAGCTCTATGTGGTAGAGCGTTTTTAGTTATATATTTTTATTATGCTAGCAATTTAAAGTGGTTAATTGTTTCCGCGCGAGCGTGCAGTTACGTGTTCTCTTACCCAGAATTAGCCCAGTTTATCTCCCATTGTCCCGAATATATGCCCCGAACAGAGGCTGTATTTCCTCGTCGAATGTCAAAAGGCAGTCTCTGGCGCAAAAATTCGGATGTTTTCGAGTTTCTCGTCGAAAGCTTAAAAGTTCTACCTACCCGCTGGATCAGCTTACGTGTAAGACGGCCTGGACCTCCTATTGTGTCAAACGCCAATGAACGAAATTGGTGCGCATAATCAACGCCAGAACGCTGATTGACTTAACTTTAGTCGTGCGAATTAAATACGTAATTCTCCTTACCGTTCAGCTATCTAGGGTTTGCGATGTGTGCTTACGTGTGCTTTTGTAAGCTTAAGGGCTTTTTGATCATACATAGTGGCTTGTAGCATCAATCACCTCGACCCTGAAAAACACGACTCCAACGGAAAGACCGTTAATACAGAAAACATACGACTATTACAAACCCGTAGTATTATCCCGTCTTTGTTCTAGGAAAAAGGACAAAGCGTCTAACCTAAACATTTTTGGCTGACTCTCAGCCAACATTTAACGTGTACGGAATTGCTTTTGCGTTGTTTCATAACACGGACCCCGTAAATATAAATGTGCAATGGCGGGGATCGAACCCGTGCGCCCGCATGTCTCCACCGGTCGCAAGTCGCACGCAAATGCACTACAAATACAGCGTCAATATGTTTGCATGCACGCTGTTTTTCTGCTTCGAAAGCGGCTCTTGATCTGCGGTCTAAGTGCAAACACAGGCTAACGCAGTTGGCCAGCCTTCTCTATCATAAAAATAAACTATCTCTGTTGTTGACAGGGATAAGAGTACTTAAGGCTTATTTTTAATACATATCAGGGGAATAGAACGCAGCGCACTCATTTTTAGCAAGCTGCTGCATTAATCTTGTATAGGAATCTTAACAAAAATGTAAATAACTTGTTATCTCTTCGATAGCGTGTGGTAGCTTATAAACATTACACCGGATACGATTCATATAAATCGGCGAGTGAAACTTCACCAGGCTCTGACATGCCAGAACTGGGATTACCGTCTTATAGACATATGTTTTGCGTCGTATTAGTTGAACTCAAAGAATTTAACTTAAAATGTTACCTCTTTCATAGAAGTAACATCTTAAGTTAAATTCTTTGAGTCTCGAACTATTCAGTTGAAAGATCTCTTCTCAACGACTCATTGGGCCGTCCGGTATGCGGCACAGTAGATTAACAGTATATTCGTAAATGTAATTAGCTCATTGCGCAACGCATTGCCTCATCGGGAGTTACCAGAGAAAACAATACCATATAATTGGTGCGTGAGATCACATACGTCATATACCACATTACTCGTCCTATTGCTTTATGTTAATATAATTGTACTTAATTCTGTGCGTTGTGTATTATGTCTAGTAGATGTAGTGTCGTTGCGTGCGACGCATGGGAAAAGCAGTCATTTCGGCCCATTCGCCGAAGCTAGAACAAGGTGCTGACGGAGGCTGCGGTAGACTGTACAAAAATAATGTGTCACAAACTTAACGTACTTCCTAATCTATCACGGAGCGTCCTCAAAACAGCTCGAGTGTTATACAGGTAACACAAGTGTTGCTTAAAAATATCCTGTGTAGCTATCGCTAGAGAGCTACGGAGGACATTCATCACCCTGTGATAACAGCCTGTGATCGTACAGGTGGTTAAACACGTTCATATCATCATCGTAGATAGTTTTAATTGTTTAGTTTTAATTTTATGTTAATTAATTCTAAATGTACAGTTATACATGTGCGTATGTGTGTGTTCCATATGAGCATGTACGTGCAAATGCGTCAGTGCACCCGCGCCCTGTGTCTGTAGCTGCCTATGCAAAGCCATAGACGACAAGCACGTCCAGCAGGTCTCATCACCGGTTTTGCTTGAGCCAGTTTCTGTGGACAGTGGCCTGGAAAATGTCAGGCATATTCAGCCTCAGTTGATCAACGGCCGAAGAGAGAGGCTCGGTCGGAGACACGACTGGAAAGAATGGGAAGGTTTCACAACAAGCTCTCTGTATGCTCAGATCTCGCCACCACCACGACATAGTCCAACATGGACACGCATGATTCAATCATATTCGGATTGTATATATATATATATATATGAAGGCGAGCACTGCCGAGTGTGCAAACGTATTGTACATGATTAATAAATCATCACAATATTTTCTATATATTTATATATAAATATATATACACAGTCTCCCAGAATTCGTCCAACAAAGTTTGTGGTCCAATACAACTCGGCGAAGGAATCATTTTTTCATCGAAACAAGGCGACGGAAATGTCTTATTTTGGACTGAGGACGTGAATTTACAAAAGTGGTTGTATCAAGGTTTTTGTTCTGTCATATATTTGCTAAATCTGCAATTGCGAGAGCCTCAGTCATCGAATTAACAAGCCAATCATACCTGCTTGTTGAAAGAAAATTGCACTACATTATGCGTTATATATATATATATATATATATATATATATATATATATATATATATATATACAAATGTCGAGGCAAACAATGCTGCAGCAAACCGCGGTAATGCTGGCGGTACGGTCCATAGCCGACCTAAGGAATTATAGGGGCATAGAGCTTACTGATACTTCTTTACAATGTATTAATGTCGCTTGTCATTAACCGATTAGACTTTTGCGTAGAAGACAACATGTCAGCGGAACAACATGTTTTTGTTATAGGGACGATTGACGTCGGATGCAATTGCGTTTGTTTTGAACCATATATCGTACCGCTTTTCAAACTAGAAACATCGCTGCGTTTATTGATTTCAAACTGCTGTCGATTGCCTCCGAAGAGACCGTTTACCAGATACCCTATACGCCGAGGTTGTAACAGAACGGATGCAGTTTTCAACCTCGCTCATAATATAATAGCGTACAATATTATTTTGGTAAAATAACGGCCACACTACGTATAAACGCCCGTGATGCAAACTATTGGCTTGCAACTGATTGCCAACCCAAAAGCACATTTTGCATCTTATGCCGGCGATTGAGTCATTACCAACATTTGGTAACCATTTACAGTTTTACTGATTGCGGAATGATGTGAACAAAACAGGCTCAAGATGAACACAGCTAGGTCAAAGATCTTACGCTTCAGCAGAGGAGGGTCATACGCAGCCAGGGACCATCGTCCAGCAGCATATGAAGAGCCACTCAAAATGCTTAGCCACTTTACGTATATACTATGGTAGACGTCACATTAACCCTCAGTATCTTTTTTAGCAGATATATTGGGAAAATACAGAGAATATCTACGTCTGCCTTCCTTCAATGGCACCATGTCTGACCTTGAGCAATTAAAAACGTTTAGACAAGCTAAACGTTTCTGCTGTAGTAAGCGCGTATTAAGGCCTTTAGGTAGCTTCGAGATGGGCATTAAGGTGCTTAGAGAACACTTATTAAAGACCTAGCACTCAAAAATGTACCGTTGTCAGCGGAGATGTTAACCTTATATCAAGCATACAGAAAGAATAGAAATCTAACATTTGTAGTTAATAACTATACTGATGACCTGTTCTTTTGTTCACAAAGATGAAAAAGAGCCATGCGAAGAAATCGCTCGCTAATTTGCCGAAAACTTGGCACGGGTGCCATCATTACATATGTGTGCAGCTAAACAACTATCATTTCAAAGGATTTTTGTTTAGCCTCGTTGGAGAATGCGTTAATGACGCTGCCACATACTTATGTGTGTCGAATTTCGCGGAAAGTTCCTATAATTCAAAGCGAACTACATATTGTGAGACCGTACGGTCGCACTGTTAGATTGTGAAACATGAATTTACCGACAATCAATTTCATGATAAAATAAATACTGAATGAATGAGCATTACAAAACAGCACACTTGCATGCTAAGAGAGCGTCAAGCGATTTCAAAGACGACAGACGACCATTTTAGATTCGTTGGGTTTTCTGTCTGGCGGGACGATACGGTTACCGATATCGTTTCGTCAACTATTTGCGACATACTGCATACGACGATCTTAGCCTAAAGAGAGCGAGCTTGTAGGTGAGACCAAGTCGCTGAAGTATCATTCCGAGAAGGTACTGTTCTACGACTGGTTTTCAAGGAAAGTGCTATTTTAGAACTGGTTTTCGGCGACACGTCGAGCTTTGACTTGGCTTGTGGCGTGCGTCGGTCGGATTGATTTCGAAATTACCCTATTAAGTAAGCTGTTAGCTAGAATTGAAGTTACCTCAGCCGCGACCCCTGTAACGTCTATAAATCCAAGGCTTCAATGCGATGGTGGCTCCTTCAGGGCAGCACAGTCGGCAGCGGCTCCACTGGCTTACAACCGATCGACCGACCATGAAGTGCTCCAATTTTTCCCTAATTCCAACACACGCCTGGGAGCTAGGGTGCACATGGCCGTCGTCGAACAGCATTGCTTACCCTCTATGCTTGGTGGACAAATTTCATACTATATAGATGCGGTACCAAGAGAGTAATTTAAACTGTGACACTGTTTGATTTTGGTGAATTTGTGTGTTTGTTTGTATGCATGTATGTCTAAAGATATACGCGTTAAATCGTTCGTGTCGCGTTCTGTAAATGTATTGAACACTACACCTATTGGTAGTCGGACTAACATTGTACATATTGGAATAAAGGTGGCGAATCGTCGATCCCTTTTCTAATGCCCACCCTTTCTTCGTACTTCTCTCTCGTTCTATGCATAGAAATCTCACTAGCAGAGAATTAAACGTGCGCGACTGGCCCAAAGCGAGAATATTTTCATACCAACCGAATGAATTGCCTCGAGGAATTTCAATTATCGTCAAGGTCTATAGGGCGAAGGCACCGCTTTTGCCGCTAATTCCACTAGTGCGTATTTCGTAGTATTACTAGGTGTTTTGATATTGGTACAGAGGAAGGCCAATAATAATTTCCTTTCTGGTTGATCTTTTTCATCAAGATGTTGTCGTTGAGCAAATATTGATTTGTCTAGATACGTGCGGCGAAACGGACGAAGAGATTTGACGTCTAGAAGCTTCTCAATTAGTAAAACAAAAATTGGCCATGTTAAATAGTATGTATACACCTACAGCTAAGCCGACCGTAAAACCAGATAGTCTGAATAACATTAATATACATGCATATGCATGTCTATGCATATATATACACCGTACAAACTTGTGCTCCATAGTAGTTCTAACGAAATTTAAACTAACGTACAATAACAAGTACCTCCCAATAACATGATTACTACTATGAAAACGACGAATACTTCTCTTACCAAGAGGTGCGGCATTTAAAAATAATTTGAGACAGAAAAAGCCGATCCGAATCCGTTCGATTTAGAGCGAACATTTTTGTCCCGAAAAATATCTACCAAATACCAAATGCCAAATGACATGCCCGAAAGTACAGAAATTCTTGTTGCTCAATAGCCGGATATTCCCCCCTCCCCATTTGGCCCTGGCACGTTGGCTCAGAGGCTCAGTACTGGTAAGTTATATTGCAAGGGTCGTACGGGAGGACGCCATGATGCAATTCAACAAGAAATGCAAAGATCACCGGCATTAGCGTGCGCTCGCTTAGGTGCAATACACAGTCCTTCAGTCCTTGCTCCGGATATCGTTTTTAGCACGCACGTCAGGATGCAGAGCCATAAATTAATAGGACAACCAAGGTGTCTTAAATGTTGAAACTCATGTTCTAGATTTAAGATTTTCAACACTTAAAACGTACTTTATTACAGAAACTGCGCAGCACAATGCATCAATTCACATACAAAATAATAAATACATAAAAACACAACACAGATAGCACGTGGGCCTCAATAGGTATGGACACAAGAGTTTGCTGTTTGCGAAAAACAAGAGTTTGCAGACTAGACTTTAACTTAATAATGAACCTACAAGTGTTGTAGCACATCTTAAAAGTTGCGAAAAACGTCACAGGGAATACTGGTTACCGAGTGATTTTAAAGCACAGCATGACAACCGTCAGCATATAGAGCGAGTCCACCGGGAACAAACTATGTATCTGATGAAAATAATTTTTTGGGGAATAGAAAAAAATGCTTGTGTAGACTGAGTGTAGGGGCGAAAATGAATGTGAGACTCGATGCCGATGCTGCTGGCATAATACCCACTAAACACCTCTCATCTAATGGCCTCAGGGAAAGATGATTAGCTGGAACCGTTATTTAATACTACATAACCTCTACTTCTCCTTTAGGACAGCGTAGGCACAGCATACATCTCAGTCTGCACCAAATTTTGAGTTTGATGATAGTCGCGGCAAAATCCCTTATGATTTGCCAGCTGTGGGTGTCATGCAAGAGCACCTGCGCCTTTTGTTTGCATGTTACCGGGAGTTCCCGGTCTAAGAGACGCACCAGCTCCGTTCTGTCTGCGGTGAACGCCGCGCATATTTCAAGGGTGTGTTTGGCGTGGTCTTCTTTCCTGAGTCGCTGAGAGCGCATAGTGGCGACATGTGACGCCCGATAGGATGCAGGTATTTTCAGAAAGTGCCTTGGCTCGTAAAAAATAGGATCAGCAGATAGGACAATAATCCCCCTTGTCTTTAAAAGCACCCTCCTAACATCAGGGATAATGGAGCAGGTCCAGAAACCAGGTTTGCTCGCCTAAGTCTCCATCCATCTATAGTTCCAAGCGTCTAGTGTCTTACTTCGTGCATCCTCCTGAGACTTAGAGAAGTCCTCTCGACCAACTGCGCCCTTCAGAACCCGTAGATCCCATGGGATCTGCCCGAATAATACTTGGACGGCAGCGGTGGGCGCAGTTTTGTTGGCTCTTGCAATCTTGAGGGCCACCTGCGTCTGCGTTTTATAAAGGAGTTGTCGGTATGACCCCCGCGTAGCCGTACGCTGCCACTGCAGGCCTGCGTAAAGTAACTTTGATGAGCTTAGCTAAGCTGCCGCGTAATGCGCATGCGGGATCTTGTTAGGCCAGTATCGAAGTGCATCACTCAGGTTAAGTTGGGGGAACCGTTTCTGCCCCTTCAGAACTATTGCGATCTTTATGTGTGGGGCTAGGCGAAGTCTATGCGGAGTGTACCAGACGCAAATATTTTGCAGATTGCCAATTGCTGTTTTATTCAGCTCGCTGGCATCACGTGACTATGGCTATGGACTTAAAGGTAGGGGGTGAGGCAGACGTAAAACATCGTCATGTACGTAGAACAGGCCTAGCATGGAGCCCTGAGGGACCCCTGCGGCGACAGGATTTGACATACCTTGATAGGCGGCCGTACGTTGTAAAGGGGATGATGCTAAAATTGGCTTTAAGACTTTGAACTGGGTCATATGTTAAGTGGCCTGAGCGAAAGCCGTGTTGGTCCTCTGAGATCATTTTTTAGTCGACCAATACCTTCGTTAGCCGCTGACATAAACTGCGTGACTGCCTTGGAGAAACAGGGCAGGATGCTAATCAGGATGCTGGGTCTAAAAGCAGAGGGGTTATTTTGGGGGGACGCGGTTTTAGGAATCAGGGCAAAGTTCGCCACTTTTAGCAGTCGGAAATGTGCCCGATTGCAAGATAACCTTTACGATTATCATAAAAAAAAGTAGGATGTTGCTGTATAATCATTTAAACGGCTTCTCCTGGGACACCCGTGCCCTTTATATTTTGCAGCCGGGCTTCTCTAACAACCCTGCTCTCTTCATTTATTTTGATGGGGGAATTCCTCTGCGTCGAAGACTGGTCTAAATGGTGGAGAGTCAGAGGGAAGCAGCCCGCTGAACCTTATGGGCTAGGTCGGGAAACAATGATGGTTGTGAGTGCCTTAGTTTGTGACAGGCTATTAAATAAACCTACCCCCAGGGTTTCGTATTGTTCTGGATTCGTTACGAGGTCTTTGCCAGCACTCAGATTTTTTTATTTCTCGGGCATGGGCACGATTTCCTGTTGCTCCGCCACTGTCAGTGAGCTGCGTTCAAATCAACCTCAAGTGCGACTTGGCGGTGATTGGACGTATAATCGATGTAGTCAAGTAATCTAAAAACTGTTTAAAAACGTCGGCAGAAACATTTGGGGAGATGTCTGTTGAGTAGGTGGTTACTCTATCTATGACGGTAACTAAGAAGTGCAAATTTAGATCGGCTCTTGTAGGGTGAAAAACCGTGGTGGTTATATATACAGTTGGGAAACCGTTTGATACGTGCACAACCATTGCGTGTAGCCGACTCTTAGAGGGTTCCGAGGCCAGAATAAAATTGAGGTTTTTAAAAGCGGTATAAAGTAGTGTCATGATTATTGCCGGGGCAGACACATTTAGGTTTATTTGTAAAAAAATAAGATCCATGTTTTTTTTATTTTCCGGAGTACCTCTACTCGTTGTTTATGGGCTGGGCATAGCATAAAGGTTGTGTAGTGTCCCTCTTGCTGGCAGTAGTAACAGTGCGGCAGAATCTTATAGTCCCGCGACACATGTCTGGCCTTTCCACATGTGTTCCACATGTGTTTTCTATGTACAGATTTGGGGTGCGCCAAGCGAGGGCGATGTTTGGCTCTGTAAGGGGGCCTGCACAGGGTACGAGAATAGGCGTCAAGAAGACCGTACGCCGCACGACACCTATTCAGGTTTACCTGCAGAAAACTGGTCATAAATTAACTGTATCCTCCTTGTATTTCAGGGAGCGCACTGGACGCAGATCGCACCAGGGTCGACATACTAAGGGTGTGTTTCTGCGCCTCGTCCCGCACCTGATGTGCAGTGTTCAGTGCCGTCTAGATTATGCCGACATCTTCATCTATCTCCTGCCAGGCCTCCTGAAGGCCCAGCTTGATTGGTTCCGCGGCAGCGTTTCTCGCGTAGGTCATAACCCAGCCGGCGAAAATGTCCTTTAACTCAATATTTGCGTTTTGAGCATTGCAAGGCTCAACCACCTTCTTGACCTGCTCTTCAAGAATCTTGTGTAAGGCGTCAAACGTCTGACACCGGGCCGCATTCGGTGTCAGGCGCTTCACATTTATCATTTGACATTTCGTCATCCGTGGCGCGTTCACGATCAGAGAATCCTGAAAATGCTTGGAATTTCCTGATGAAATTTACCTCCTAGCGGGAATTGTATGAAGATATGGGCACAAACTAACAATCCGGCACGTCCACCTAATGACTGTCTGGAGCCGCCATTCAACAAGGCAAAGTGACAATTCCGGGCGTTTCGTTGCTACTGCAGCCTTCAAATCTTCGAGTTGTCTGCAGCAGACGACGAAGTTGATCGTCTGACCCATTGGAAGCAGCTCAAAATACACGACGCCCTTACAGTCCCACCAGCAGCACAGCATAACCTTCTTCTGATGAATTTCGGGTTTAGGAATAGCTGCGGTCTGAGAACCTCTGGGGACCCAACTTCTTTTCTGTGTTACGTTTCTGTAGAGTATCAATTTTTCATCGCCGGTTATCAATCTCCTCAGAAATGGCTCATTCGAGTTCTTCCGGAGGAGTGCGTGACAGGTATCGACTCGCCCTTCAAGCTGCCTATCATTGAGGTCGTGTGGTAGCCAGATAGTCCGCTTGCACGAGAAACCTGCATCATGGAGGCGATTCCAAACGGTTCCGTGGGAGACTCCCGTTACATCTTCAATTTCTTTTATGGTCAAACCTGGGTTCGAAGTAACCAGGCTTATGACTTCGTCGGTCTCCACAAGGTAGAACCTCTTTTCTAGGCGCAGGGGAGAAAGCACCTGCAGCGTCGCCTTGTAGCCGAAACGAAAACTACGGATAGTCACTCTGACGGCGGACGGCGAGCCAGGCGAGCATCTTTGCGTAGCGGCCCAGTGTCTGGGCGTAGCAGAGCTTGACATCACAAGTCTACCAGCACAATACCACGCTGATATCACTGTAATATTAAGGCTTAACTACGGACTCCCAGCAAAATCCAGCACAACCATTCATGTCCGAGAACCTACATCCATTATAGACGATCGTTGGTACGAGACTACGAGACAGAAGCTATCCCAGTGGAAGATGCTCCACTTATAGGCGAGAAGAATGTTGGTGGAATATAGGTAATTGTTGGCTGCAGCGTTATGTGCCCCGGCCATAAAAGGGTGATATCTGCACACGTACTTATCAGGTGAATAAAAAGGATAAAAAAAACATTCTTTATTTATACAATTCTAGAGATTCCTCGTGTCGCTACGCCACATGTTTAATTGTGTCCCGTAAAAGACAGTTCTAGCGGCTGGTAGGCCGTGTTGATACCGCCTATGGTTCTTCAGATGTAACAAATTTCTCTCGGGAGGAGCAACCTTTTTGTGCCGCCGACACATTTTGTCAGCATGCCGGCGGAGCCGCCGCGGCCTGATCAGAACAAAATAATTTATGTGTCGGCAGTGTTCTCACGAGCTTTAGTGCAAAACAAAAAAGAGGATTTACAAAGGTTAAAAAGAGTGCCTTTCCCAATGTCGTCGGGATTGAAGACAAAATAGGAAGGTGTTCTGAAAATAGCAAGATCCGCTGGTTGGGCAATAAAACAACCGGTGCAATTACGAACTGCAATATAGTCAATACAGGTTTGAGATAGTGGACGTGTGACACGATCCATATGCCTAACATCAGCGTAACCCAGATGCGACATGGCTGCTCCTCTCCGTGTTTTCCTACCCTCGGGCATTTTTGGCGCGAGTAATCACCTCCATTAGTTTTAAGTAGCCGCCGCGTTAGTTTGACTGCGGACTGCAAATTGTCAGTCTGGCTGCAAATAGGCTTTGCATCCTTAGCGTAACTATGTACTCGTATATAACAGATGTATCGTAGACCTTTTTCATCGTTGGTGTTCTGGCTGGCGTCCGGCGGGCGTTACCGGGCGATTGATTGCTTGTTCACTCAGTTAACGATGTTGTCCCGCTGACCCAACAGAGCAATGGCGCCTGTCAAGCAAATGTCAGTTCCACTGATTTCATTCTGCTGTGTTGTCCAGCATATATGTTCAGATTCTCTGCAGTGGTAAAACAGCATTTGGTTTCTATCAATGCAAGAGATTCCCTTGCAATATACTGCAAGTGAAGAAAACGTATGAAATAGCTGCATATCTGGCTGCTAGTTGAGTTATCTTGCCTGAGATTTTTGAATTTTCTAGATTTAGAAATGTACAGTCATCAAGCACTTGCAATACGTTCTAAGCTTGCCATGACACTCTTGGTTAAGGCACGCTTGCAATTGCCGTATGATTATCAGAATAATCGAGAGAGGTACAATACCAGCGCCACGTTCTTTGTCAGTCATAAGGGGCTGGTCCTGAAGTAAGTAGATTTTGAAAGCAGAATTGTTTATCCCTTCATCTATAAACTACACTGAAACCAGCTTGGTAGTACAACATACGTCTGGTTTTAATCCTATTATAATATTTAGAGAACACGGTAAGAAGACCAAAAAAATTATTACACATTGTAAGCAAGCTTGTATCCACTAAGCCATTTTTTTACGAAATAAAAGGGATGATCTCCCGTTTGCCATTCAATAACGTTCTCCTTGCAGGAGAAGATACATTGTGAAAAATAAATGTGTGCCCGGAAAAGAGTCCGCAAAAAATGGTACCGAAAGTGATAAATCTTAGGCAGACTGTGTTACACATTTTGTGTAGAGACAGTGCTGAATCTCCAATTAGTGTCATAGAGTATAAGGCCTTCGAACTCGTAATACACTCGTCATACCTCAAATATGTCGTTAGTTCTTGCATTTTGTCACCTTAGTAGATTTAAAACAACTCTAGCATATACATGATTTTTTTATAATAACATATGCTGTCCATATAACTGCTAGACTTTAAGTGGCGGTTATTTTGGTGCCGGGACTAATCTTCGAATATTCTTACCAAGGCTAGGGCTCATGGTCATAAACCTTTATAAGCTTGGCATTGTTAAGGGTTTCCCAGTCATAGATCCCGTACGCGGCGTCCTCCGTGGGCTGACCTGGCCCTAAGCACCGAGGGCCAGACGAGCTTTTCGTGCGGCGCAGCGCGGCATGGCCCTTCGGGTCTGCCGGGCGTACCGCACGGTGAGCACAGAGGCAGGTCTCGTCCTGGCTCGCCAGCTTCCATGGGATCTCCTGACCCGGCAAAGAAGCGAGCGTAGGACGGAGCGTTTCCAAACCCCCCATATAAACAAAATAAGTCATAGATCCCGAGAGAGTAAATCTCTTTCAGTATTAAAAACTAGACATACATAACCACGACTTTTGCCGGGCTAATGACACAGTTCTCTAAAGCCACAGCAGTACAAAATATTCAGACTGACAGCGAGGCGGTCGTGAGAAACCGTCGACGTGCAAGGCAAAGGTCCATGACAGTCCAGCGCTACTTGGTGGCAAGAATGATTGATCTCAAATTTGGCCCGAACACACAGGTACCTGAGGTTCTTCAGACGATGGCGAGAAATGCGTTGGATTTAGCACATGAAAAGTCTCTCCTCTGCTATACGTGCTCCGCAGCCCCCCCTTCGCACTCCTTGGGAATATGGTTAGTCAGATAGCGACTGCCTTGTTTCCCCAACAGGCTGTACGAGAGAGCATGAAGTCAATGGTGACGACATTCCCTCGTCACATTGGACGAGGTGGAGAAGGCAAGGTAGCGGCTCGCGCTCGGCAATGCCCTTAGACTGGACAACATACCCTTAGAGGTGAATAACATATCTGCATAAATAATAAAACGATACGCACAGAGAATCTAAGATACAGCCGATACGCTTCCTAAGGATAGGGCAGTTCCCGACCGAAGCAGCAGGCCTCGGGCTGACAAGCCAGAAACCCGGGAGGAGCTCTCGGCCCATCGGCCAATTTCCTTACTGAACACGATGGTCAAGCTAATGGAAACCTGATCCTCTTAACGCCTTAACAAGTAGGCGAAGGGGAAGCCACCCTGAGGCGTGTGCTACATCAGGACCGGTGAGGAACCCACATGGTCCCCTCAAGACGCGCAGATTTATTTTGCGTATACTCGTTAATGGTGAAAATTAAGCTTAATACGGCCAAGTGGATCGTTCTGCCCGCTTTGGAGCAGCGACTTATTTAATCTACAGGGCTCTGCTTTAGGCAAGTCTTGTGGAACCTTATCGTGCTATTGGCCTGTGCAAGAAACGAGTGAACACTACAGCAGAAGAAACACTGACCAAGGCACTAACCTAAATAAGGATTCATTATCTGAAACTGTCCCCACAGGAAGACAGAGAGTATACCCTGCTATGTCCCTCGCCGATACGCGATCCCAATATAACGGAAGTAGTTGTGGACTGTTGGGCCCTTCTGGGACATCTTGCATAGAAGGTCAACCGAGTCTCCCAAAAATTCAGCCCACCTGAGACATCTTGAATAGAAGATCAACCGAGTCTCCTAAAACCTGTAAAACATTTTGCTAGATCGGGGGGGATTCCGAGGCCAAACGACGCCTACTGGCCTCAGTGGCAGAATCTATTGCCCTTGCATGTCTCACTGAGTTAGACAGAAGTGGTCCTATGAACGGCGCAATACTGGAACGCACTCCGCTCGGCGCAGCGGACCAATGGCAGTCCGGGTGAGCAGCGCATGTAGGACGACCTCTACGGCAGCCCTACTTTGTCTTGCTAGGATGCTACTGTGGGACCAGCTGGCGGGAAAGAGAAGCGGCAAATTACTTGGCGAGTAGAGAGGCCATCGTAGTATACTTGACAGAAGAAGTGGAGCATCCCGACGGCCAACAGCCAGCCCTGTCAAAGAAAATGCCCATACCTGACCTTCGGCCCTGGTACAGCTGCCGGCATGGACAACTGTCGTACTATGCCACTTAACTGCTGACCGGGCACAGGCAGTTCTAAATATTTATATATGGAAAGGATGAACAAAGCCACAACCGACATGTGTTTTCTGTGACTCTAGAGATTCCGACGACGTCAAGCAGAAAAGAAGGTCCACCAGTGCGACGCCTAGTCTGTATTAAGAAGGTCGAGTCTTTAAGGTATAGTTATCTAAATTGTATCTAAAAAAAATTACCGGAAAAACCCCACAACGTAATTCTCATTCGGACTACCTCTACTGTTAGTGGAAGCTGTGTCTCGTGCATTAGGTTACGCACGATAATAATGTTAAATATGATTGTTAAAATAATATTAACAACAAGGCGTGCATATGTTTAAACCGCAATTATATTGGTATCTCTCCATGACGAACTTCATGCGTTTCAAAAAAAGAATGTTTCGGTATGTCGGATAGCGGCATAGGTAGTAATCTGTTTGCACCAAAAATCTCGATACATAACAAGTTAAATCGGAATCGGTACTGTTTGCTTTACATAATAAAAAAAACAGCGACGGTCGTTGCGCTACTACGAGTTGGCAAATTCTACTACAACACAGTGGTTCACCAAAGACTCGAACCAAGAAACTAAAGTTTAAATTGCGAAAAAATTGTTATTTTTGTCCACATAGTCATTCTAATATAATAAGTATAATGAGATAAATAAGCTTGCTCTAGATCCACCGTCCCAACGATCAAGTTGAGTGTCTATCTGGTTCGTAGTGCCTTTTAATTACGCCACTAGGGTATAATTAACGTCCTTCAGCGGTGACTTTTCGTGTGTGACACACTGCGACAAGTAAACGTAATGTAGTTACACGAATGTAAAGTAATCACCTGTGGTCATCAGTGTCTATATATATATGCACGCTAGCATGGGGAAATGCCCCTTACGTACCCTTGTGTCATCTTTCGTCACCCTTTGCGATAGTGAAACCAGCACGCAAGTTGTCTGGCCATGTGCATATATACAATACATTTTAAAATACTTGTTTCGCTTAGAGACAGTAGATCATTTTGATACAAGGACACTTATCGACTTATATGAGTGTCTATAATTGTGGCAGATCTGAGAACAAACGTAACTTTATCGTCTACCATAATGTTAAGTTCAGTAACGGTGACAATAACTATTGACGATAGTAAAAGTATCTAGCGACAGTTGCAACAATAGTAGCCTAGCTCTATAGTAACTGTTGATATTAAAATGCTATTCTATATAAATAGTAGTGGTAAGTTTACGGCTGTTTACATATCGACACATAAACCTGTATCGTAATATGCAATTATGCATATAATGCAGCCATTAGGTTGCTCGAATACGGGGTTCCTACTAGCAACTCAAGGAAAAATAGACTAGACACGTTGTGAATGTGATGCAATTCGTTGTAATCTATTTTGTTCTAGTTGACTGATTTAGCCTCACAGGATAACCAACAAAACATGAGCCACTTGTGTCAGGCTGCGCGAAACAGACAAACTCATAAACTTTCGATGTGACTGTGCTTGCCTCAGACTTTCTTCTACCGGAAATACAGAATACACTAAATAGTCATGCATAGAATATTCGACCAATATACGAAACTGCAATTGCATGCCACATGAGGTCAAAGCGGCTTGGTCAATTTGTCGAGTGAATCGGCGGAATGTTCGCAGGCTGTGCTGCGCAGTAGTATTTTGTGTGCATTGATACGACCATTTGTACGTGTAGCGCACAACAGGCATAAGCTACTAGCTGTAGTAACGTATGGACAGGCACTTGTTACAAGGCTAACTAAATTCGTTTGCCTAGTCGGTCTTGGTTGGTGCTTCGCACTCCAAATGGCTCGGCCACGGACGGGGGTCATCTGCTCGCCAGGACGGCAGGCGACTGTGAAAGTGATTTAGGAACGAACGAACGAGTTCTCCACTGGTTCTCCCCTTGGGAACGTCGCCGACGTGTCGTTTTTTGCTGCTCTTCGCAGCCCCCAAACTCGCATCTGGCAAGCGCCGTTTAGAGCTGTTGAACAGAGCCGACACGTCCCAGCGCAGCACGGAGCTCTTCTTGTCCGGCTATTCGCTGCGCCGCCGGTGGTCCTCTTGCATCGCGAAAAACTCTGGAATTGCCCCACCCCCCCCGACCGCCCCCTGTTATTCGCGCCGGTAGAAATCTGTCCTTGTCCCTCAATATGTCACCTCTATCTCGCAAAGCGTGGGGCTTCTGTGTCCTTATTCTCATCCTGCACGAAACGCTACAGGAAGGGTCTCGTCGTGCGTATTACCTCTGGCTCACGCGCTGTTTCTCTCTCTTTCTATCTCTATCTGTCTTGTATGGTTTTCCCCCTGTATCTTACTTCCTCTCGTCGTCGTCGTCTATTATAGGACCCTACACAGCTTTGTCTTGTTAGCTATCAGCTCTGTTCCGGAAAGGACTTCTCTCTACCGTGCGAATTCCCCATCCCCCACTCAAACTCCGGCTTGTCACATCTTGGCTTGCCCCATCTGCAAGGTGGGTGTCCTCCACTCAGTTGCTTGGCCGGGCAGGCCTGCAGGCCTTCCGATCGACTGCCCGATAAGAACGATCTATCCCTAAGCGGCGGCCGCGGGAACGAACCAGCAGATCAGAGCCGAACGACGGGCTGTGGCGACGGAGGAGATTCGGAAAAGGGATCCGCGGCGGCACGAATGGGAACAAAAAGTCCTCGGCCACCAAAAAAGAGAGCGCTAGAGTGCCGCGAAAGTAGTGGATGGAGGTAGTCGCAGTAGTAAGTAGTAGTAACATTAGCCGCAGCTGCCACAACGTAATAATAATATTAATAATAATAATATAATAATAATTGATTGTAATGGTGAGAAAGCACTGAGCTGGGCGACAAAGTACTTGGTAGTCCTTTGAATGTACGTCGAAGAACTCTCGAGGACGAGTAGTTTGTGACGATTTAGTGCAGTTACAACGTCGATCTCCGGTAGTCGATAGAGCTCTGCTGACTGAACTAGAGTAAAGAGAATAAATACGCCTAAAATTCAACGAATCAGGGGAATTACGCCTGCCCGCTTTTTGCAATGCGTGTTTTTCTGTAATGGATGGGTGTGCTGTTTGGTGGTGGCAATGATGGTGGGCTGGTTGCTTGTATATGTAGTTCGTTATTGTTCAAACGATAAAGGCGTAAAGCCGGTGAGGGAGACAACATATCGCGGCGTAAATTCATCATTCTTAAACACCAACACAACGCTACCCTCAAACCTACGCAAAGCTATTGACATATTCACACTAAGCTACTAGACTGGACGTACGTAACACTACGCGACATCATATGGCTGCTGCGTATGTGCCATCGAGGCCCAATTTATCCCGAAAATGAGTTCGGATTTAGTTTTACACTTTTTGACTTCTCCTCACTCGTGCTATTTGAGGGGCCATTTGCCCAGACTTCTGTAATCCGTTTTGAAAGAAAAGATAATGCGGCCTTTTTCAGAGATCTGACACCCACCGGCATTTACTAATTGATGAACGTCAACGTTCCTCTTTTGGGTTGAATATATGTTGTTTCTGCAAAACTTTTTCTCCCACTCAGGACAGGTATGAACCGGCCGAACTAAGACGATCATGCTAAGACTTACATACTACTTGTTAAAATACGATTTTGTCTTGCTTAGCGGTTCCCTCATTCTCTCAACAATTATATTTGCGAATATCATCACGACTCGTCGGAACCTGCTCTACAAGTAACTTAACCCATGTTGTCTGAGTTCGAGAAATATTATCTACAAGAATACTGCGATGGATGCATTACCTGCGTTTGCTACGGCGCCAAGCAAAACTATGCAGCGCAGAAAAGCTCTTGGTGGCAATAACACCAGGTCCTTACGGACCACGGCCAATTCCAAACTTATATGGTGAAAATTGGGAAGAGGCTATGGCAACTCATCCCTCCGTTGAACGGCTCAACGAATCCCCTCGAATTCGTGAGCTGAGGACACAACGAGATACATGAGAGCCGGCGGAGAACGGGGCTCCCCTCCCACGGTCTCGAAGTAGTGCCACACAATTCCGAATTCTTGGGAGGTGGGGATGATTGAGGTTTTTAGTGGGTGAAAGTCCCACACTAGATGCTGTTGGTTGCCAGTACCGAGAGTGCATTAGCGTTTCCAAACCTCCCATATTAGAAAAAGGGGGCAATAACAGCATACATGTACCGACAACGAACATCAAATGTAGTGACTGCACACTTGGCCTCTAGACGGAACCCGGACCGGAACATACCCACATGTTGCGATAAGAACGACATGCTGATATCAGCACCTAAATGTGCAGTATAATACTGGAAGGCAGACTATGGGTACACTCTAAATGATCTGATCATCCTTGTTGTTGAACACGCGAGAGATCTTAGAGTCAGAGTGACACCAGGAACTAGAATTCAGTGTACATATCACGTAAATGATTCAATCGGCGAGTTTTATTTGAAGCTAAAATAAATCGATGTTTAAACTATAAAAACCTGAGTTTACCTTTATTTTTAGAAACGTTAAGTCATACCAAAATGTACGTAATCTAACGAGGTCTAGCGACCGTATCTCAAGACACACATACACAGAAGCTAATGAGCGCATACAATCTAACTTCTCACGACGGGTAGGTGTCACATGTAATGACATTGTGTGGCTTGCTATATCCAGACGCTATAATTGATCTCCATACCAAGGGTCTACGGATCTACACTCGTATCAAAAAGTTTGAAACTATTTCTAACTATTATATTATAACTCCCGCTAATAATCTAAGGAGCTCTCCAACCGTATCAACAATACAAATAACCAAGTCGGATCGAATCAATCATGTACTTTCATGGCGTGTGGTACGCAGTTTGCGCAGCTAAAAAGTTTTTAAATTGAATTACCATTGTATGCACATGTTCAATTCAATAAATGTTTCTTTATGTGTTTAGTACTGCACTTGTATTTTCCTCCCTTCGACACAATAAAAGCATTCAGTTCAAAAAATGTATACATATTTCTTTGGAGGTCAAATGTATACATATTTCTTTCGGAGGTCACGCAATCCAGTATTGTTGGATGCGTGTCGAGTGATCTAGCTTTGTAGCGGCGCAGTGCATATCTCACGTTAACGTAAGCAGTTCAACTTGACTTCGAAGATGTCCGAACGTACTTCTTAGAAAGACGCCATGTTGGCCGTGTTTATAAGATTCAACAATCTCATCTGTAAAATCGATTTCCTTCGCCGCAAAAGGCCATCGTGGTGCCAACGAATAGTATATTTGCGCACTGTGTGTAAAGAGATACGTCAAAAAAAAGTGCGTGGCGCCCGGCTGATCGGGCAAGCCGGAGCCGGGAAAACCGCTTTTGCTACTAAATGACACTCAACTTAGACGACGGCAGCATCGTGTTCTATGTCTGGCGGATGACTACGTCAGTTTCCACTGAGGCAGTAGCTCTCCTGTTAGATTTTCTCTCCTTCTCTATCGTATATATATATATAAAAAAATATATATATATGGAGCAAAGTTTGGCCTTATGTTTCAGCTGTGATGATTAAGTGATTTTAACCCTTGTTGTTGCTTGTAGTGTTTTTGCTCCGAGCTGTACTGTCTGCGTGCGCGGCGCGCGAAGCGACGCGAGAGGCAGAGCGCGAGGTGAACAGGTGTGAAGATAAATGAGCCCAAACCCACGGGACGTCCTGCGTGTAGTGATGCACCACCACAAGCGAACACGGCTACAACCATTACTACTTCCACAGGAACTCTAAGTACTGGGTTGTGGCTGCTGTTCTCTTTGCTACCACCGTACCAATACTACTCTTACTACAAGCTAGTTTTAATATATGAGTGGCCAGGACATGGTCGCTGAAGGTTATGACAGCATGGCTACGGCTAGACACGTCCGCCTGACGATCCCATCAAAATGGAAGCAACGCTAAGGGCTACAATAAGCGTATCCTTGCAACCGGCACTGCCCTCGCATAACAGTAGCAGCAATAGCCACAATAACAGTTACAACAACAACAATAGCTGTAACAACAAATAACACAAACAACAGGAATATGAACAGAAGGCAGCAGCAGCAACCCCGAAATCGACAACAGCACTAAGAGCAACAGTAAATTAAGTTGAAGCTAAATTTGAAAAAAGTAGCGATGAACGCCATGCTACCCTTTATAAATCTGGCCTGCAAGTTAGGACAGCGGGACCAAAAGAGAGAACGAGAGCTTACTGATATCGATATTCCGAACAAAACGCGCACATTGTTATTATTATGGTTTATTAACACCAGAGAGTGGGCAAATACATTAATGTATGCAGATGACATTGCGATCTATGGCAGGAGTTTATTTAGGGCTAAGCAGGGACTAGAGCGGCTAATCGATTATATGGACGAGATGGGACTTAGTATTAACTGGCAAAGACAGTAGCAGTAAAATTTCGAAGAGGAGGTCGATTGGCGAAAGACGATGTTCTTCGAGCCAGGGGTAATACAGTAAATTTGGTAAATAAATTTACTTATTTAGGGGTCACTATAACGTCAAATGGTAGCAGTTTTCGAAAACATATTGAAACCAGAGTAGGAAAAGCCATTAGAGCGACAGCAGCAATTAAAAACCCGCAAATGTTGTCAATACATACCGCGTCCGCCCTTTTCAAGATTAAAATAGAACCAATAGCAACATTTGGTGTATCACTTATATGGGAGAAATTAGGAGAGGCAGATCTACAGTTACTAGATAGAGTTCGATTTTTCTTCATGAAGCGGGTTTTGGGGTTAGCTAACTCCTGTAGGAATAGAATAGTTCATATATTAGAAGGGGGGCTCTAATGACACAGGAATTACAAGTAAAATGGGGTTTACCTAAGACGACGGCCTTCGTGGCCTACACTATGAAGTGGGGGGAAAAATTAAAGGATATAGACATAGGGATATACACGACGATCGCGATGAGGAGTACAACTTGGCGAGTAGCCGGATATAAGAATAGGCATCTCACTACGGCATTTGCAGCCCACGGGTTCCATCACGTATTATGCAGCACACAAGAATTCCACAATCCTCAGGAGTGTTGTAGGTGCGCGAGATGCTTAGGCCATTGTGATAGATACCACGCCGCAGCATGTCCAGCAGTGCAATCAATAGCGGAACTCGCAAGATGAGGGAAGATCCGGTGACGCAGAAAAACCACTGATTCAGATCGATGTACTTATTTAAAATTTACCCAACCTGGGTGTTAATAAACCATAATAATAATATTCCGAACAAATAACACGATCGTATCAGGCACGGATGAGAGCCTAAAGGCTACTCGGGGATTGACGTAGCTGTCATCGCTGGCTTCGTGGCGGGGAATAGCAGCCTGTGATGTATATGGCTTTGAGAGAAACTGAGAAACCATCTTTGTTTGAACATTGAGGCCTTTTAATCGTAAATGAAGTAACCCCCGATACGGTAGGTGTACCCTTCTTCGCCCTATAATAATAAATGACAGACCTCTGGCATAAAATAATTATATAACACACTAATGACATTTGCACCATCAAGCATATTATGTGGACTCGAACGATCTGGATTGCCGTGCGGTTCGTGTGTATGTGTGTGAGTGAGTGTGTGTAGATATGCAAGTATGTAATAATCTCCGCCCACAGCGTCCAAGGCAATAATATCCCGCCCCATCAAGACGACAACCGTGCCGTAAGTTGGAGACGCGCAATTTCTGTAGGTCGAACGCTAGATTCGACGTTAGCCAGCCATCACTCGGGACACGACTACGGCAGCATCAAGTCGCGCATCATGTCTACCGCCGTATCAGCAGCATTTGTCCTGTCAACGAGAAGTTTTGGCGGCAAGACTCGTCTATGCTTGCCTTACACACGCAAGGAATGCGGGCCGTACACTTCTGGTCATCGACCTGTGTGACCTCATATGACGTGACCGCAATTCTCTGCTTCGGAATGCTGTCAGCGTAGTATGCGAGAGTCAAACGATGGTGTGACGGCGTGACGCGAAGAACAGCAGGCAGAGCAGCGTACGCGTGAAAGTGGGATAGAAGAAGCAGCAGCAGCAGGAACTACAATAAATATAATATGGCTTAAAATATTAATATAATAACACTTAAGTAGAGCTCTCCCTAAAGTACGTATCTAATAGTTTCGTATACAGTGTTCGTATATGTGTTGATTTTCGTATGTATGGTGTAAATGAGATGTATGATGAAATGTAGTTCAGATAAGAACGTGTAGCGTTGTTGACAGCTATTCATGCATAACTTGTAAAGAAATGTATACGATAATTACCACGGTTATGATGACGTCGATGTCGTTTTGAGTCCGAAAGCAGTGGTCAGCAAGAACGCCCCAGCATGTGAGTCCGTCCATTGTTGGACACAGCGTTTTGCGAACTATGCATAGTTTGCGACAGCGATTATAGTAGTAATAGCAGCATACGAACGGAATACGGAGTTACATGCATGCGCCGTCGATAGGCAAACGAGAACGAGATCAAATATCTTTCTCCATGACAGGTAAGCCAAAATATAACATGTGTAACGGGTCGCTGTCAGCTGGCGCCAATGGCATCTCTGGTATGCGCCACAAGACATCTGTAAGTGGCAGATCGATCTGAATCCCCACATCATCACGTCCATCATCAGCGACCCATTTGAGCATGCCACTTT
This sequence comes from Dermanyssus gallinae, assembly GCA_003439945.1. Taxonomy (NCBI): domain Eukaryota; kingdom Metazoa; phylum Arthropoda; class Arachnida; order Mesostigmata; family Dermanyssidae; genus Dermanyssus; species Dermanyssus gallinae. The sequence goes on along the minus strand of QVRM01002916.1, from coordinate 99,606 downwards.
TTGTGATCACACGAATAGTCATAGCCGTAATGTTTCTGTTTTCACTCTATTCTTTTTTTATTCTGCTGCCAGTAAGCTGACACACTTGAACTCCTTATATTTACATCGGTTCTGCCAGGCCTTCTGCCTCGAAGCATGTTGAAAATAATTCGAATGTTTCTGTTTTCTTTCTATTAATTCTTATTCTCTTGCCGGTAAGTTGACACACTGAACTCCTTACATTTACATTGGTTCTGCCAGGCCTTCTACCTCGGGAGCTGTGTCGAAACTAATTCTCGCGTTGCCGCGCTGAACTTCTAATCATAACAATTGACTAGAAGAACATAGGTACAGAGACGAAAATCTACTGAAGAAGCTTCGAAAAAGCAGCACGCAGCACTCAAAGTACAGCCCGAAGCAATGTTCCTTCCTGGATAATTTTGGCGTTACGCTTCTGCGTACGTAGGGTATACATACGTCACAAACTCAATGACTTTTCGATTCGGTTTCTCTCTAGCTAGACGCTCTTGATATATTGAGTTAACAATCACTATTGTCAAGTATTTTTACTCGTAGACGATTTGCCGCAGTCATTAACGGTCTGATGTCGACAACAGACACGCCGCAGTAGTTAACCCAGACGTAATTATTTAATTTATGCTTGAATTACTTCTACCATAGACCCTTTAACTTCTAGCAACGATGTTCGACGAGCCATATTACATATTATAGTATATCATAGGGAAAAGCTCTACACAGCTGAGCCGCTTTTCGTTTTGAGAGGCGCCTTATTGCCATCTATACCCCACTAATAGCATCTACAAGTGTTTTCTATTTTTTCTGCGAGGTGTGATCTGCTGTTATCTGCCTTTCTTTGCTCACAATTTCTATTTTTTTTGTCCATAGGCTCTTTAACGTTTACCCTTTGTCTCGTACCAGCGGAATTATCAAGGTTATGCAGGGCCTTGATAGTCCTATATGGCATTATCTGGTATATTATGTACTATTATGTTTTATCTGATACCATTAGCATAAAATAGTACGTATGCGGCATCACTGTATTTTGTCCGCCCCGGTAACGTGTTTTTGTTATTGTAGTGGCCGCTACTAATCCTATTATGATGACGGCAGTAGCTTGCAACAATAATGAGAGCGACGATACCACTCAACAGTGTAAACTTGTATGCAGCTCTTTCTTTGACACCATGATGATATTGACCCTTGCTTGCTTCCTTTTCCCTACCTAATTACTTATGCGTGCGACTAGAATGGTTCGTTGAAGTTTCTTATTTGTGTTGCCAATCACATGTTCTTGCTGCTGCTGTCGCTGTTGTTGTGTGCTATTGCTTTTATGATTGTTGTTGATAGTGTTTGGTGTTGTTCTTGTTGTTGCTCGTTTTGTTGTTGTGATTGTTGCTGCAATCGTTGCCCCCCGATCGTTGCGTTAGCAGATGTTGTTTGTCTTGTCGGCGATCGCGTTGATGGCATCCATGATGCATGAGGCCGTTTCCTTGACCCCCCCCCCCTGCTCTCTGCACGGCCGCTCATTAGTATTCCTCAGCAGCATTATCATATCAGAGGAGTCTGGTCTCGAACCACGGGTCGCGCCGGAAGGTGACCTACTGTCAGCTTTGAGCAAAGCCCGTTTCTGTGTAGCAACTTCTTACTCCTCTCTCTCTCTCGTTCTTTCCTTGGTCTGATGTTCGTTTTGCGTTCTCCTACGCATAGCTTGCTTTACAATATGTTCGCATGTGAACGAAATCATTTATCTGGCCGAGTGTACGATATATAAATCATTTTGTCGTTTCGATTTATCAAGGTAAATCGCAGATTGGAGGGCACTTTTTTCTTCGGTGACTTGCCATGGCGGGTGACAAGGCCAACTCTACGAGTGCGTCGCTAAGTTTCTGCTTGAAATTTTGCTTCAACAAAGTTAGCGCGTGTGCCGCGTCCAGAATACCATGACACGCTGGACAAGGATATCGATCAGTGAGTAAGTGGGACACAGAGTGTATACTCATATACGTTGTGAGTTTTTCGATCGAGTTACAATACTCTAATAAAAACACGGAGGCTTCATCTTATTTAATCCGATTCTGGTTGGCGTATCGACAAATGCTCCCATACAACTTCTATACCATTAGCCTGCAACAGGCGTAATATTGGTATCGGCGTTACCTTTTGTATGTAGAGCTGTCGGTAGAGAGAGATGGCTCTACAGCTGTCAGACGTTGGGCGTTAGGCATTACGTAGTGTCCGAGCGCATCGTAGTTTACCGTCACTAGATACAGCCAATGGCATATCTTCAACGCGCCGAGGACTAGACATGTCAGCATTAGGTGAGCTGATAATCGGCGCTCATGTTGCCATAGGAACTCTTGGGGAAAACACTAGATTTCTCAGCACATATGTCTCTCGGTGCATTGAGGATATACCTCACGATATATCCTCAATGCACCGGATTGATGAAGCAAGTAGGATTTCAAGCCCTTCGAGGACGGAGGATAGTCTAGCTCGTTAACGCGTAACCTCGCCGCTAGAGCGAGTTCTGTGCCGGCAACTGACTCCAGCGGCCCTGCAGCATGGAGGGCGTGGATCCACTGATCCGCTCGGTCGCTGGCAATGTAGATAAAACTGCTTAATTCTCCGTATCTGCTCACACCGGGGCTGGCGCGGTAAACTGTCTTGTCTTGCCAGGTGCCGCGAGATTGACTCGCTCTCCGTCCGGGTTCTCCCAAACGACCTGGGTGCCGATCTTTGCTTAGAACATTTATGGGATTAGCTAAAAAAGTGTGTATTTGTTTTTATTTAAGTATTTGGATTTAGTAATCCGTGCGACTCGTTTTGGGCACTCCATCTACCGGCCAACGGCAAAAATCCAATGAGGAATTTACATGATGCATGTGTATATGTTGGTATGGTGTATGTTAAGCGTCAAACTATCGACTCCTTGGGCTATTGCCTAATTGGCATAAAGAAAATGCGAGAGCAAGCTACTTAGTTAGGTTGAAAAAGTAGAATTTTGTTCGCTTATTCGAGTAGTGACGCACGGCAAAACGAGCATTGATCGGTATGTCCTAGGAGCGTCTCAGTCGAAGCAGCCTCAGGACTGACAATTGAACGTCGCCAGATGCAACTGTCTCAGTTTAGTAACGACGAACTGGCGGAAGTTGCTTAGCAGAGGTTCAATCTTTGATAGAGTTTAGAACAGATGCAAGCGTGCTCGTACGGTTTTGGTCGACAATCGGTCGCACTAAATGTAAACTAATTGTCTAATATTGTAAACTAAATTTGCACGCAGTTAGGATTAATCAACGTAACGACGTATTTAAAAAAGTATTTTTCTTAATTGCGTTAAACGTCCAAATAGAAATATAAGATATATAGAGGCTGCTCAAGAATCAGATGAGAAAACTAGTAGCAAACTGATAGTGGGTCACTTGAAGGCCATGGAAATGTGTTGATTCCCGGCGGATAACTTTTGGCTGCGTTGGGTTTAACTGCGCGGACGATTGAAGCTATGGTGCGTGAGGTGGGGCCCCGCGAAAAATAGCCATTACAAGTAGGTCCGGTGTGGACATTGCAAGTAGTAAGCACACCCTTGATGCAGCTCGGAGAGGCGCCCCTAAGCGATTCTTCTTTCGATCATTTGATCGAGTGGGGACGATTATTACTTGTGCTTCTAAAAATATAATCGGGCAGCCAATTCGAGTTTCTTTATTGCGGCGCCAATTATTGAGTGACAGTGTTGAGTGACGTGAGATGTGCGACGCAGGCTTGGAAACCCTTCCACAGGGCGTCAGGATCCTAACCCGTGCCATTGAACAGCGTCTCGTTCACTTTTCTGCTTGCCGATGTTCTTAGCTATATTCAACTGGAGTTCCAGAAAGTCATAGTTATGACGTACGTATATGACATAGTGATCGTTCGTCACGACCTGGGCGCATCATTTCTCTGACAGAAGCTTTCCTTGTCTAAAGGGGGCTGGAAATAAACGCCATGAATACTGAGGCTGTGAAATTCAGAAGAGGAGGTTGGTTGGCTGCCAAAGACGTTATGCGTTGCGGCGACCAATCCTTAAAATTCGCCAACTTTTCCGGGGTCTGGGGCCTCGGTTCCATTATACTGGGGCGATCTTCAATGCGCACATCGTCGCGACAGTGCGCACAGCCCCTAGTTAGTCTCTCTATATGGAGCGGTCGACGACGTCCGGCGACTGCCCGTCTCGACGGCAGCGGCACTCTTTCACCTACGAATTATTCCAGGGCTGATGTATGGTCTTGACAGACCCCCTCACTCCGGCAAACCTTGACTTGCTTGAAAGATGTTTCACAATGTACATGAAACGAGTCAGTTTCTCTGTCAGTGCAAGCAAGGAGAAAGCTTCATCTTGGCATGGGAAAATAAAGTTGAACAAGTCTGACGAGAGGTTGAAGACCTGGATACTCTGAGTGCCTCTCTCCTCTGATCTAGCCTTGCATGTGACAATCGCCACGTCTGTACCAGATACACAGTTCATGGCTATCATCACCTGGTCTGCTCGAATACAAATTTCCACGGTGAATACACGGAGCGCGTCTGTCGATTGTGCTTTCAGCCGTGTACGAAGTATCATGCGTCTGCCTGTCTGGCCCTAGCGAAGAGATCACTGCACTGATTCTCGCGAATCACATGCGGAGAGCAGCTGACAACTGTATAAATGTCAATGTTATATACATACTCAATATATATATATATATATATATATATATACATACTCAATATATATATATATATACCTGTTTGCATGCACAGCGTGAGACAAATTCACTAAACTCCAGTCGTCCCCGTTGCATCGTGTTTGGGGTGGCCTCGTTTCGATGCAACCCCCCCCCCCACCACTGTGCCCACCCGTCCACCCCCGAGAGGCAACAATAGAGCACTTGCAGCGGTCAAGTTTGATCCGGAGGACCACTGGCGTAATGCGTGCGCCCGAGTATCGTTGCGGTTGTTGTTATGGCGTCGTTGTCGCGTGCCTTCGGCGCCGCTGCCGTTGCCCTGTATCCATTAGACTAGCGACATTGTCATGATCATCATCATCATCATCATTATCATCAGAGCGCGCTGAAGGCCGCCCATCCTCTGCCCCTTACCCCAACAACCCAGCCGGTCAGAACCGGTCACAGTGAGGCTTTGGTCATAAAGCGACAACGGCAACAATAACAACAGCAACAACAAAAACAACAACAACAGAAACAACAACAACAACAACAAAGGCGCCGGGACGCCATCCCCAACAAAGACCTACAACACAATGTTCCACGTTTCCCCAAGCGCAAAAAAAATCTTTGGTCGATGGCACAGCGACGCAGTGTTCAAACGACGGACCCGCCAAGAATGAGAAGAAGATGTCACCACTTGCTGTGTCCTCGAGAACAGAACAAGACGGCTGCCGCTTCTCGCATCGTCGTCGTGTAGCATCGGCGGCGTGGGTGAGTTTGATCGATCAACACCAGAGCGAGAGAGAAGAGAGAGATAGAGAGGGCGCAACAGCATCTAATATGATTAACCGATCAAGTCGGCGTAATTATGCACGCGCCTGCATTGTCTGATGGAGCGGAGAGACTACGTGCTTTAGCAGCGCTGCCACGGGGACTGCCCGGCTACACGGCTGAGACACACTGTTGTCAGTCTCTAGCCACTATAGCTTCTATTTCTGTACATGCAATATAGCCCAGGCTAGGATTTCTATTTCTACCGTCTCTCGTACTGCTACGATATGTAATGCAACATGACTATAGGAACTCTCGTTCTCTCTCACTTAACACATGTACTATTTACTGGGCAACATGCGCCCTGTCTCCCCCACTCTCTCTCTCTCTTTACGCATGTACTATTGGACTGTATGTACTTTCTGTCTCTCCTCTATAAACGTGTGCTACTGGACTATAGGTACTCACCCTCTCTATATCTGTCTCTCTCTCTCTCTCTCTATAGACGTGTACTACTGAACTATATGCACTCGGTCTCTCTTTATCTCTCACTCTGCAAATATCTCGCGCCTGCCCACCATCTCACTCGGGTTCGCCTGCGTACTGATAGACTGACCGACTCTTCTTCTGGTAGTGGCCACAATTATGCTGTCTGTGTCCGTTCGCTCGTTCGCTGTCCTTCTCTCGTACAGACAACATCGGCGGCAGTCGGAGCGTCAGTCGCGGAAACGTACGCCGACAACCAAATGAACACGACTTTAAAGCGGAAACGGAAGCGTTGTTGTTATCGCCCAACAGCCGCACCTCGAGCCGGCGAGCCGGCAGTGTCGTGTGTGCCCCAGCCGATTGCTGCACCTCGTCGCACGAAGACGAAGTCGAAACCGACGACAAGCAAGCACAAGGACACGTCCGTCGGTCGACATGACAGGCTGGGGGCGGCTGGGGGCGGCTACGGTCGCGCGTACGCTCTACGCACGCCCACACGACACTCGGCGATATAAGTATACACTCATACACGCGTTCGTTCACACCGAGTGGCATGTATCTCTGTAGCTGCAGCCGCAGCAGCATCTGGAACCAACCAAGCGACACGCCAGATGACAGCGCACTGCGAAGGATGACATCAGGAAAGGAGGCGGAGGAGAAAAACGACCACGTTGCCCACTTGACGACGAGGCGAAGTTGAGGAATCAGCGGATATATATATATATATATATATATATATATATATAATAAAGTGTAAACAATTGTCCCCGAGTGAACGTGACGACAAACTACACCAGCCCTTGGTTCAAGCCTGGTGTCGACCACCTAGACAAGGTGCAACGCACCGCCGTGGCGTTACCACGTTGTATATCCAATGACAGCCTTTCCTGGAAAAATGCATTAGCGTGTAGGTCCCCCGTGGCCAATCTAAGACACTTGCATACATTAGCAACAACTCTCTCCGTAATTGTACCAGGGCTCCCTAAAGTCTCAAGGGCAAAAAGTCGAACATTCGTAGAGCGTCCCATAGATGCATATTTCTGACACTTCTTCTCTCCGCCTGCAAAAGAGCATAACTGGCCTGGGCAGCGCCGTAACTGATTATTGAAGGTACTAAAGAGTCAGTCAAAACGCCCCAGACGAGGGTCCTTCCACAGACGAGGGCCTAAGCTGCGGATGCAGGATAAGCCATGGTGACCTAGGGGTGAGACCTCTTCGCCACACGTGAGCTCATGTTCCTCGGCTTGTGGGATCCCAAGGCAAAGACCAAAGCAGATCCTGACGACAAAGGTTTCTATCAGGGTTCCAACGCGAGCACTTGGTAGAGCATTAAGCCATGCACCAGCACCACTAGATGAAACTGCTCGAAGTCGTGCTTTGTCCACCTCGTCTTCTGCTGAGTTAAAAAGATTCTTGCTGCTTAAAGCTAGTTATTACCATGTCCTACCTTCAAAGCAGCTCGTATTCAGGAAGGACATGGCGCGACGCAACTCACGTTTTGCAATCCGAAGTAGAGCGGGCAGTGTTTCGTCCAGGAGGTCGCCTGTAGGCAGTCTCTATTGACTGCGGCATGGCCTTTGACAAGGCTCCGCGCGATCTTATGATCGGCTGTTTCAGACACAATGAGATAGGAGGAGCTCTTCTGCGAGTAATTTACAGTTTCTTCAACAATGACACACCGTTGGTGAAGGAAAGGAGCGGCGTGCTTGAGATAACGTAGAATGTTAGGACTTCCTCAAGGGACCCACTGAGCTGTATCTCGTTCACGCTGCTTCTGGCCGATCTTGCTTAATACGTGTGTCAAAAGTTTCAACATTCCGTGGTAGTAATGTCTGCTGATGAGATCGTTGTTGCTCACCGTAACATTGATGCCATGCCGCGCATTACCGCCATGGTAGAGGCACATTTCATGAAGAATGGGCTAGAGATAAATTCACGTAAAACTAAGACGACTAAGTTTGGCCGCGGAGGACATTTAGTTGCAAACGACCGTATTCGTTGCTGTGGAAGGCCATTCGAGTTTCTAAGCTCTTTCCCATACTTGGGTCTTTGGATTCACTATAAAAGAACGTCATCCACGGCACACATAGAGGACAGGGTTAATTCGGCACTGGCACCTCTTTTCGGAGAGGTCAAAGATGTACGACGACTGTCTGCCGGTACGGTAGTACACTTGTTTTATGCTAAAACTCTGCCAAAGTTGGCGTATAGTTTAGACAGATTGTGCACACCTATTGAAAATTTAGTGCTGGCTCTAGGGCTTGACACTATCGTGAGCGTTACTTACTGGCGAGAGCCCTTCGTGTTCATGTTGTCGGATGGCGCCAGTTTGAGATTTCGCTAGGCCGCGTGTCCTGTGACGAGCCTTAACTCTCTTGGGCGAGTACGACGCAATCACGAGACAAGGAAGAACGCTGCTTAAGGTATCTTGGTTTGACCGGTGGCGCATGATTCTACTAGTACTGTGCACGAGTTTTATCACTTTGTATACCGTGGAGAGTTTCATGAAGCTTTAGTACTCAGTGCATTTAACGGTTTTGCTACAGCAATGTGCTATGTATCACTCGGTTGATTGGCTGGCACCTGCAACGAAGATCTTTGCACTTTTCTGGTGGAACGGCAGGACAACAAATAATGATGTTTTGTAATAATATAAACCATCTTGTACGTGGAATGCACAGCGCTGGACCAAAAATCGTTGCACTACTTCTCTCGTCGGAAGCGTGAAGAATATAGAGATTCATGAAGAAACATTTTGAACTATATATTATACTCAATTTGAGTGAAATAAACATAATTGTACAGAATAAGCCATCTTGTACACACTTTATTGGTTGAAATATATATATATATATATATATATATATATATATATATATATAATATATATATATATATATATATATATATATATATATATATATATATATATATATATATATGAGCAGACAGAATATCTTCATCGGAAAACTTTCATCAACTCTCTTTACCCTGCCGTGGTATGCGTCCACATCGTTGCATATGGCCATCACCGGAATGTCGGGGAGAACGAGCCAACGCAGCTAACTTCGCTTTTCTGTCTTTCGATAGTACGATAGTCTTGGGTGCACAATTCAAGCCGGCCCAGACAATGGCAAACGATGATTTCTTACAAGCAACTGCTATATGCGGCGGATTATTTTAATTCTCCTTGATTTTGCTACTGAGTCATCTATTGCCTCGCGTAGTGTCATGAATGATCTTCTTTATGCTTATAACATAGCCTTTTATGGGGCCAGCAGATTCCGAGTTCAACAGATTTTGGCGCGATTGGAAACATTTGTGGGGTCGTTGGTCTTTAAATTAGCCCCAATACGACCGTCTGGCAGCGCATGATGAGTTGAGATGATACTTCACACTTCTAGAATACCTGAACAACAATTCATACCTCGGGCTCTCTCTGTTCTCATCCGGCCAATCATTTACGGTTGATAGTACTGAACGGGCGCGTAAAGCTCTGGTAGCCAGCACCTGGACTGAGAAGACGACACTTCTCTCCCTGAGTACAGCCATTCATTAATTTGTCTTGAAAAGGCACCAATGATCTCATATGGCGTGCAATTATTTGGGACAAGCACAGTGCAACCCAACTGTGGAAGCTTGACAAGGTCAAACTTATGATTGTTTCGGGCTGATTCCCAGCCAAGATTTAACGCCCACGGGACTGTTTTACGCATTGCTTCAAAGACGGGCCCCCATAAATACAAGGCCCTAATTTTTGTTGACCCAGGCCATGACAAATAAAGCCTGGAGAACCCTGCATCGTACGAACCGGCACGTCTTACTAAACATCTTGACTTAGTGCATAAAATAGGTGTTTTAATCTATTTTTGATTTCTGAGTACCTATAAAAGATGATTAATAAAATAACCGAGTATTTTACTAAAACCCCAAACGATGGCTTGCTGACAGAAGCTGACTAGTAATGACTAGAACCGGCAGAGAATGCAGAGCAAAGCGGCCGCCACAAACGAGAACTGTACCAAAGTACGATCGGTGTGCCGAGTCGGCCGGATGACGCGACGAAGCGCGCAGTCAACGCCAATTCGCCCCATATTCAACACGACACAAAGCAACCCCCCGAGAAGCACTGAATCGCTAAAGTCATACGGAAATTCACCGCACTCGATGCACTCCCGACCCGGAAACCCGTAACAGATTGTTACCAACGGCTGCAGTTTGCTAATAAAGAGTACACACAAATATATACACGCGTACTCTACAATATGTCTAAGCAATCATATATAAGCACACAGTGTTTACTAAATACAACTACCAGGTACTCTCTCTCTCTCTTTCTCTGAACAACAGCATCGCTGCACCCTCTTTGCGAAAAAAATGCCGTGCCGAGAGAGAGAGATACTGAATTCTTCTTAAATTAGTTCCCGCTGATTATTTATGTTTACAGAATAGATTTTCCCTAAGTCTGTTTGGTATCTCTTTTCATGTCCTGGCTGAACGCTCTATATATATATATATATATATATATATATATATATATATATATACTATATATATATATATATATATATATATATATATATATATATATATATGGCATCTGTTGTGATTTTGGCATACATATGCATATATTTTTTACCATGGCAAAGTAAAATGCTGGCAAACTTATGCTGGTATATCACTTATGCGTCAGTCGCCGGCTAGAGTCAGTCGAGAATGTGCCCCATTTACCCAACGACTTTCCCACCACCGCTGCCTTGCTTCATTAGATCAAAACTGAGATCCTATACCGACGAACCTCACCCGATCTCTCAGTTCCCGTGGTTGTTGTCAGCTCAGCACAGATTAAGTGATCTTCCGCCATACATATAAGATACACAATGGAACTCCGTTTATTACGAGAAACAATGTAATTGTGCAACAGTTTCCATGCCTGGGAATCGTATTTCGACGCAGATGGCAAAGTCTCTAAGCACGTAGAACGAAGAATCCGCACGAGACTTGAGTGTGTCGGGCTCCAAAGATTCAAAAGCTATCGATAGATGTACCTGTCTAAAGAAAGCATTGACTTAGCGGCATTCACGGCCAATAAAGCCGAGTACTTAAAAAAATATTGGTTGTACATTGTACATGTGCCAGCATCGCTATCGGCTGGTTTGTTTATTCGTTTTTAACCTGTGGAAGGCTGTGATTCAGCAGAGTCACAAAGTGTCTATTGAGTGCATATCTAAACGTTGTGCAAAGCCGTGCGACCTGTACAGCATCCAACGATGCTCGAACGCTGTGTCAAATACGTTAAAATATTGACGAGTACCCTGTGTGTGAACCAATGCATGGTTAATTTAAGTATAGCTAAAATAATACACATATACATATATATGTATTTACGAGTATATAAAATATATATTTTTGGATGTTGGTGGATGCATATAAATTAGTTGACTGCTTACGGAAAAAATGCCAGAAATCCTAATATAATATATATATATATATATATATATATATATAATATAGCCTAAAATACGTCCCAAACGTGTTAGGTTCATTTTTGCAAGAACCAAACGTTTTTCTCACGGAGTCATGTCGAAACGAGGAAGTAGTAATGGCAGTAAAGTTTTTTTGTTTTGAGGCACTTTTCAGCGAAAATAGCCCACTCAATATTGGATTTTTTTGTCCAAATTTAGCTTGTGTTGCAATATTGTTGTTAATGACGTTGTTGTTGTTATGAATATTATTGTTGTTGTCGTCGTCGCTGTTGCTATCCTCGTTATGGCGGTAATGGATGAACACCATTGTCATCTTGATGAAATAATTCCCATGTTATTGTTATGCAGCAGCTAGCGAGTCAATAATGCTAAGCGTTGGATTTCGATTACCATTGTGTTATTTTCTAGAACAACTGCCTGTATGGCCACGTATAGCTACGTACTCAATATCTGCTGCTTCCGATACAAGCATTGATATCTATAGAATTCTAATCTCATAGGAGATGATTGGTGTGCTGTCCATCTCCGATGGGCTAGTGTGATAGTTGCTGCCCCCTATCTACCTCCCTTCCCCTGCTCTGTATCGAACAGATTTTACAGCTTCGTTTATGATTGTGCGTCATGCTTACGTCTATCGTCTTGCATAACAATAGCGACGAAGCAGAATCGCCTGGCGTTCATATAGGCACGCCAGAAATAGAAACGCGGTGTAGCGGTCGCCACAATTGTCCCCGGACGCTTTTGACGACACCAACACAACAACAACAACAACAACAACAATAAAAACAACAAAAGATACAGACAACATTAGCAGTAAGGTCAGCAATAAAATTTCAGTCGAGTCCCTCGAGTGCCCTCTAAACGTATGGTACTGGACGACGGTGCGACATTCACAGAGTTGTCGAGTTTGCTGAGCGGAGTGGCTCGGCCCTAAAATCGGCAAAGTGAAAAGCTCATATTGTAGAAGGTGGTGACAGCTCTGGAGTGTTGGAGACTCTCCTAGGGTGCAAGAATATTCCAAAAACGTTTTAACAACAGCTTGCTGGTTATACATAGAAGAGGTATTGTTGATCCTCAGCCTATCCGCAGGTGTGTTTGGCAACAAGCTTTGGGGTTGCCTGATACGATTGCCGTGTCGGAGATAGCTCTGGCAGCTTACCTCCAAAGGTCTATGCACTAGGCTAGATCGCTTGCTTTCAAATTTGTCGCTCTTACAGAGCTAAAAGCTCGATTGGAAACAAGCCGTCATGGCAAAGTTGCCTTGTGTGGCCCGAAAATGCCCCGAGCCCGCCGAAAATGTGGCCATTCTACAAGGCAACTATCTTGGCCGTCTGCCGCTCACGATGCTTATATCTGTTCACTTAACCCGAAATTTGCTGACGTTTGTCTGCAAGTCTTACAAGTAAGTCCACGCAAATCTGCAAGTCTTACAAATAACGCCACGAAAACGGGTCGCACCAAGATCGAGCCCACTTCATACAGCTAAGGTTTCAATTCATGTACAAAAAAAACAGCAACTGTGCTGATTATTGATATGCAAGTATCATCATCTCATCTGTTTCACTCATATTGAGCATGTATATGACATTAATTATCGATAGGCTTTTCAGCTCAGAAAATCAGAAACAAAAAATAGGTCTGGTCCTTAGTTAACATTTAACGTCCACAAGACTGCTTTCGCATTGCTTCGGGAGACAGACCCCATACATACAGAGTAGAGCTTGAGCCATGAAGACAGCAACCGCAACAACAACAACAACAACATCAACAACAACAACAACAACAGCAACAACATCAACAACATCAACAACAGCAACAACATCAACAACAACAGCAACACCATCAACAACATCAACAACAACAACACCATCAACAACATCAACATCAACAACAGCAACAACATCAACAACAACAACATCAACAACAACAACAACACCATCAACACCATCAACAACATCAACAACATCAACAACATCAACAACAACAACAACAACAGCAACAACAACAACAACAACAACAACAACAGCAGCAACAACAACAACAACAACAACAACAACAAGCGCTGTGTCGTGTCGCGTCGGCCAGCGAACCAGCGGTGAGCCTAACCAAAGGTAATATCTCATTTCTACTCGATTTCCTGTTTCGAGCTTCCACTGGTAATCGCTTGCCGTATGTTTGTTCAGCGGCCGCCTCGCTTTCGCTCATTTCCCTTGAGGCCAATACATTCAACACCGCCGCTGCTGCTGCTGCGGCTGCTGTTGCCGCTACTACCGAAACTCACACCGAGAGAACGACAGAAGGGCCAGCAACAACGACGATGATAAAACATCAATGAAATTTCGGCACACCGCCCGCCGGCAAACAGCAATAAATATTATTCTCACACCCACCCACAGCCTCGCAGACGACACGCTACGCACACGGCCCGCCACCGACGGTATTTCTCCACCGTAAGCGCGTATATTGTTCAACATGTGTTTCTACTGCTGCTGCTGCTGCCATTTTCGCTCAAAGAAAGGTACGAACGCTCACCGTTAAGAATCGTCGCTAAAATCGACCAACCAACAAAACGCCACTGGTAGCCCATTTCGTGACGCCGAGCCGCAAGAGCGTACTTGCAGATTCGGAGTTCCATACACCACTCATAGAGATAGTGATGGATCCGAATCTGCGAGGTTTTTGCGGGTCGGGGAGCGCCGCTCTTAGGAACTCGACGTCATATTTGGCGATCTTGTCCTGCCGCGCTTTTGCGAGGTCCCTGTTCGGGCCGCAAACCTCGGCATCTAAAACCCAGACCTCGGTAGGTGTTGTTATTACGAGGTCGGGCTTTAGACCCGGTGCGTCCGGTCGACGGACGGCACAAGCTTGAAACAAGTTCATAGTACATACAAAAACAAAATGAATCCAATCCGCCAACGCAAGATAAGCGTTGGTGCCATGCAAAGTGGGTCAGGCGTTAAGACATTAGCGAGATTAGTGTTACACGACACACGTCTAATCGTGTTACTTATAAGCGATTGAGGTGTAATATGCAGACATACAGTTACGACATTGTATGCGTAACAATGCCCATTTGAAATCAGAAAACGATTGCCTACCGCGTGGATCGTATCGCTGATAGGAGGTGCTCGGTTGCGGACTTAACGACGATCCGCTAGGGCAGTTGCCCATAGCATCCTCCACCTCATCCACTCATTAGCAAGTCGTGCGACGTTTGAAACTAGTAGCCGTTTGTAAATATTTTCCTGGTTTGCTTGACAGCACAAGAGTTACTTTGTGCAACGAGTACAACGTGTCTGCATTTAGTGGGTAAAACATATCAATATCGAGGTCATTTATTTACGAGCAATTTCTGTGGCGACGAGGCACCGCTTCTATGAGAGCATCATTGCGCTGGTGTGAACAAGGGCTCTCAATACCGCTAGAGTTGGCCCCGGTGTGCTCGAGTGCAAGCTTGAGCCTATATTCGACTTTATAAAATCGCAAAAATGTAGCTGGGCATGAAAATCCATGTTGATGACGTATCTGTCATCAATCAATTGATCCATATTAGCCTTTGATGGCTTTAAGGAGCTGTGAACCTATGTACAAATGTAAGCCACTCACGAGAATAATAAAACTTATCTATCTCTGCATCCGCTAAAGGCTTCTCTCTTTTTTCACCTCTTCACCACGCAAATCGGTTGTCATTGTGTGCGACTTTTTGCTGTTGTTGTTATGAGAGGTTCTAAAACGTATTAAGCTTGAATTATTCCCGTAGGTTAGGAACTGCTGCGTTAGGTCTACCTTAAAAATCGTGTGATACCGTTGGCCCTCCACGACGCATGTACACGTGATATTCTGCAATCGATCCTGCAACGCCATAATCGGCACACGACTGATTGAGTGTGGTCATCGCCAATGTACGCTACAATTATGCCAAATATGGCGAAGAACTTTCCGACTACTCTGTGATCCCTTGTCGAGTCATGAGCTCTTTAGAGCATCAGCAAACAGAAATGATGCAGCAATGTCACACGCTGTGGCGAAATAGCAGAAAAGTCTGTCGAACTTTTACAGAGTGAGAGTAACACTGGACATATATACGCGTCGCTGGATGCTCCACCTTTTTAGTAACAGGGAGCTCAGATATCACCGCTCACTAGATATACTAGCTAAAGGCACATATGTATATCTTAAACGAAGCCTATCCCAAATGAACTTTTCTACACATCGTTGCATAAAGAAGGGTGCCATTTAGGAGGTTAGTGAGTAACGCAACCGTTCACTACAACATTGTTGTAGTGAAATTATCTAGACAGGCTAGATTGATCTATGCTCTTGGGAGAAGCAGGCTATTTAGCGCTCATTTTCAAGATTCGTATCGATGACCGTGCAAATGTAGACTATATGTGCACTTACTCTTCACAACACAGCCTACAAAATAAACGAATGGCGACCGCATATCCTAGCGGGATGCCGACGACATGTGTAAGCTGCTTGTAATCTACATGGATAATTCTACATTATGTTTTTGCCTAAAACCAAGTCAAACTCTAGTAACAAAGCGACAGTACTAACGAATAGAAAATCTGCAATCCTGCATTGAAAAACGCTTTGGTGCTGTGATTGTCAATAAAAGTAAGGCGACTACCTGTGTATGGAATTTATCGTTTCTAGATGCAAAGCTTATCTACGCTATGCAAGGAAACAACTTAAAGGCTCTGGCATAACTGGAGTGCCTGAAGGTGAATGGCCACTTGCAATGTATCCAGTAGTCGCCTGTATTTCCCCATTCGTAGCAGAGATTGCCCCCTCATGCATTTAGCAAGACATATGTCATCGTTTCCTCATCATAGTAGAGAGCAATAACTCTGAAATGCCTGGACTTTCTGAGCCAAGCCCTAGCGGCTGTATCCCAGCAACCCGCTACCAGACGCAGCGTCTTTAACAATCGGAGGGAACCCACCGGCCGTCACCGGAGCAGGGGTCGGAGCAGAAGCCGTGGACGTCGCTAAAGATAGTACAGTGGAATTGCGAGGGCGCTGCAACCGTAGCGCTGCTCGCACCGTCGGCTCTGAATGCTGTGGATATTCTGGTTCTGACGGAGACGTGGGCGACCGCGCCTTTTGATTACCCAGGTTTCTACGCCGTCCACTGCATGGCTCAAAAGAGTGCTGGCCCCGGACGACCCAGCGGTGGAGTGTCCGTAGCTGTACAACCATAGAGTGGGGAGACCTCACCCCCTGCCTTGTCGGAGACAACCTCGTGGCCCTACGAGGCTCCCGCTTTCGACTCATAGCGGCCTACGCAAGGCCTGCGGACTCGGAACCTACCCTCGCACTCGTTGAAAAGTTGGTCGGCGGCATTCAGGTCACGCTTCCGTCTGCTGCCCCTCTGATCGTCGCGGTAGATTTCAACGCTCGTCTTGATTGTCCCTCCTCCAGTCGCACGACAGCCTTACGTGATACCCTAGCTGACTATGGTTGCTGGATAGTTACCCCAGCGTCATGTCCGACCTTCCTCAACCATTCGGGGAGCTCGCTCATTGACTTATTTGCGGTCAGCTTAAGCGAGGACAGAGTAAACTATATTGGAGAAAGGAATTCGTTGAAGTGAAGGCGGGCTTATTCGATCACATATCCCAACTGCGCTAGAATTTAAGGTACATGACGACACGTCGAGAGCCCCCAGACGAGTGCCTCGGGCCCGCAATCTGGACGTTGCGGCTCTACTGGAACGTTCGCATGAGGTCCTGCCGATTCCCGATTCCATCGACGTCGAGCAATATGCTGATCGCCTCGTGGAGATCCTTCAATCGTCTACTTGCTCCCCCAGGAAAAAGAAGCATCGCCCTTGGTTCAACCACAACTGTCACGTTGCTCGAGCGACACAGAAGACCTCTCCATTTGTTGTCAGAGCTGCAACCTGCCGTTAAGCCGCTTGCTGATGTTTTCCGAACGATCTGCCGGAAGACATACACTCAGCAGAAGAAACTATATCTCGAACAACAGGAGGCTATCCTCCTCACACACGCAGAACGAGCTCCATACAAGTGGCTTACACGCGGTGGGCAGACCTCCTGACCTATTAGCTCTGTCACCCTCGTTGGACATTTCACCGAAATGTTTGCATCTGAGTGACACGATCCCCCGCGAATCACCATTGTTCGCTGCTGTTTGGGACGAGGAAACGACAAGACATCAGAGCGAACTTGAGAAGGACTTCACGGTCATGAAGTTCTGCAGGCTCTTCAAGGGCTGTGCAACAACAAAGCATCAGGACCGGACGGCGTTCGGAATGAGCACCTTAGAAGCTCGCTTGTACTCGCTCCGTGTTGGACAGCATTGTTCAACAAATGCCTTAAGACGGGGCTTCTCCTAACACAATGGAGAATTGCGACCCTACTGGTGATCCCAAAAGGCAAAGGTGACCCTACTCACCCCTCGGCCTGGAGAGGCATTGCAAAGAAGAGCGTGTGCTATAAGCTGCTGTCGTGCTTGATCACGAAAAGACTAAGCGCCTTCTTAGAGGCCACGAACGTTATACCTGAAGAACAACATGGATTTCGGAAGGGGCGTTCCACGCAAACAGCGTGCAGAATTCTCCTGGATGACGTCAAAGAAACCCTCTCCCGACCAGGGCAGTCTCTGTACGCGGTATTCGTCGACTTCAAAGCCGCCTTTGACTCCGCTCCACGTGATCGTGTGCTCAACATTCTGGCAGAAGTCGGCGTTCCCTCGAAGATGCTGAACCTCATAAGAGAGATCTTACAGGAAAACCGGGTGACAATCGACGATGGAGTGTCGGAACTGCCGGCGTTTTCGCAAACAACTGGGTTTGCCCAGGGGGACAATTTGAGTCCACTTCTCTTTTCTGCCCTCTTGAAGGACCTGCCAAAACGAATTCGGGGGTGTAGAGATCTCGTTAAGGTGTTATTATACGCAGACGATTTAGCTATATATGGAAGTAGCCATTTCCAGGTCCAACAGGCGCTGGCCGGGCTCAGCACAGCCGTTACAAAGTTGGGGTTAACAATTAATCTTTGTAAGACGGAGGCACTAAAGTTCCGTAGAGGGGGCAGGGTCGCGCGTGGCGACTCTCTTCATATCGGTAGCTTTTCTCTCGCCTACGTCAATAAGTTCCCTTATCTGGGACTACTCATGCCGTCAAATGGGGTAGGGTTCCCGGCGCATGTTATGGAAAGATGCAGGAAAGCCCTTATAGCGGCATCTTCCATCAGGAGCCCGCACCGCCTGTCCCTCGTCACAGCCATTCGCCTCTTCGACCTGAAGATCGCCCCTGTGGCTTCATATGGATTGGAGTTAATATGGGCGCACCTGACTCCCAGAAACCTCGACCAGCTGAATCAGATAAAAGCAGCTTTCCTGAAACGGACTCTGGGACTTCATACGTCAACGCGCAACCGCCTCGTCTTCTTATTAGCAGACTGTCCACTTTTTATAGAAGACCTAACGCGCCGTTATAACCTCCCGCAAACCACAGCCTTCATCGACTGCATTAGAAAATGGGAGGCGAAATTTTCTGAGCTCGACCCGGAATTTTTCAGTACCGGAGCGATGAGAAATGCGGAGTGGAAGGGGCCTGAGCGTAGCAACAGGCACGTGATAACATGATTTGCAGTACACGGCTTTCATCACATTTTATGTCAACGTGCTGAATTCCATGAACCATGTGAGACTTTTGTATGCCGCCGCTGCGGTGAACACTGCCGAAGATGCCATGCCGCAAAATGCAATCTTGAGCAATCTTTAAATGAATTAGCCCGTCATTGTGGGGCCGTGTAGCTTATATATTGTATATATATATATGTATGCGTATGTATATGTTTATATATGTGTGTATATATGTATATATATGTGTATGTGTATGTATCCATACATATGCAGATCACCCGGTGATAGTCTTGACTCACTGTTCTTATAGTTGTTAAAGATATGTATTTGTGATTATAATCGCTACTCAACCTGAGTGAATAAATATGAAATGTTTATTTTATTATAACTCTGAAATGCGTCTAGTTATTGTTTATTTTTCAATGAGTTTGCATTTCAAGATGGCACATAATTATAAACATAATTGTCATTATATCAAGTTTGAACACTTCAGCGATCGCCTCACCAGGCGAAAAGGTGCAGAGATTGCCGAGGCGTCAGGCAGCTCAACGCTTGGTACTCAACGCACGTCTGCGAGCAGAAACCGTAACGACATTGATCGCCAAGTTGGCGAAATCCCTGGGTCGAACATACCAAGTAACGGTAGCCATGCAATATCGCACTCGTAAAATCATTAACGTGAAGGCAAGAGTCATTTCAGATACCATATCAACACTTTATTCGTCATATTAAACATACCACTTTTTACCATTTATTATAGGTCATAGGTACAACGTGTGGGCTGTGTCTTTTTGTTTACGGGTGGTAACCCAATTGCATGACATGAATTATAGGAAAGGGAATAGGGAATCGCCGAACTTCCAATTGCTTGCGCTATACTCGCAACTTTTATTTAGTTTACCACATATATGCACATCTGCGCATCAATAACCCATTAAATATTGCATATATGTATGTATGTATATATAGATATATATGTATATATATATATATATATATATATATAAATTTGCCGTCCGGAGAAGACGGTCCCATAAAAAAAAAATATATATATATATATATATATATATATATATTTTTTTTTTTTTTTATGGGACCGTCTTCTCCGGCCGGCAAATTTATTTAAGTTCAATAACTCTTCATTGAGCTTGAAATTTCCATTATTACATAAATTCAAACAATTATAACTATTCAGGTAATTTTGCAGAAAAGGCTATCGCCCGTGTCTGCCCGCTCTTGGAGCCCGCTATATATATATATATATATATATATATTCTTTTATGTATTTATATTTGCACTTAAATGCATTACTTTAAATGCGGGAATAACAATGCTGTATATATATTTGGCTCTGTTTGAATTTGCTCTGCGCAGTTCATTTCGGTATGCCGCGATGTTAACGCTCATGTAACTAAAATAATCTAATAGGCCTTATGTCTATGTCATACTCTTTCACTGCTTTGTTCTTAAGCAGCACTTGTATATAAATATCTATAGGAATTTAGCTTTACTTAGATTGACATATTACTGGTAAGGTGTTTACTAAACAAGTATAGTCTGGTAAATAACTGTTCTAGTGCCGGTGAAACCACGAACAAGTGGTTACAAGAGGCTGCGTTGGCGCTTCAATTTGCAGACTATGCGGACCGGTATTTTTATTGGGCATTGGAGCTACTATACTGTGTATTGTTATGCCAGATAAAACTACCTACCCCTCATCCAACCCTACTCATGTCGG
This sequence comes from Dermanyssus gallinae, assembly GCA_003439945.1. NCBI lineage: Eukaryota > Metazoa > Arthropoda > Arachnida > Mesostigmata > Dermanyssidae > Dermanyssus > Dermanyssus gallinae. The sequence goes on along the minus strand of QVRM01002916.1, from coordinate 78,830 downwards.
CCTTCAAACGTCCGTTCGAGCGCGCGTTTAATCTTATTGAGTGTCAGCAGCAACAGCAGCAGTATAAACAGCAAAAGCACCGAGACTCATATGTGCGCTCATCCGTTCGCTTAAACCCAGGCAACGATCTGATCGGAGCAGGAAGGGGACAAGACAACCCAGCCAGCTATTAAACCCCCCACCCCCGCCCGGGGGGAACTAAGGCATGAGATTGTCGCGTAGCTTCCTGCTTTGCCGCAACAGCCACACAGCTGGGGAACCATTTTCAAACGGTTTCAGGGCTGCGGCAGCTTGCGGTGGTGAGCGTCTCACCTGCGCACACACATATACTCATGCAAGTAAGGTGACAGGGAGTCGAGGTATTTGTTGATGGAATGCATGGCAGGCACTAGAATTCGCGTCTGTCTTGTAGCTCTGAAAAGACTAAGCAGTTGTATGTATAGCGCCAGTCATTTGGGTCGTACGTGAATGTTCTCGTCAACAAAACCTTCGAAGCTAGAGCTCAATTCAAAGTTGGTCAAACTTTAAACGCTATTGGACTAACGCTCCTTCTTCATCTTCTTCTTTTTTTCTTATCAATACTCCTTCAGCGGAGCTTACGTGGTTGCCTTCAACATTGTGGTCAGCTTGTATCGTTTTATTTTCAGCGTAGGCAGACGCCACAAGGCCCAATCGAAATGGCATATGGTTTTAGATAAAGTTCTTTGTTGCTTAACATAGGAGTCGTAGTCATAAGGACTTTAATCTGCTAAGTGCAATATCTGACCCTACGTTTCGCTGTTTTATTTCAACACTTGTTTCCTAGAAACATATTTATTTCTCTTATGATTTTTACTGGCAGTGTATACTAATGAATAGTATAAAACACTCGCCTTTAAAAGTGAACAAGCAGTGCGCGATGTCTTGTGTAAAACGTTTACGAAGTGGATATTGATCGAGCATAAGTCATCCAGGCGGCATTGTCACCCAGGCGGCCACGCCCATATATAGCTTGATCGAGCTGGCAGGAAGGTTGTTTCATAGACCGGCATAGCTTCAGTGGGCACTCGTAACGTGACCGCCCACGACGTAGACATACAACAGAACTAGTTGCCTATTGGAAACGGCGCCTGACTCAAATAAAATAGCGGAATTATTTCTGTTCACCTATCTTTGGGTCGATTCGTAGATAGTCACTGCTAACGCCTTTTGGAATGTAGGAGGGGTGGAAACGCTAATTCGCTATCGGTACTGGCAACGATAGACACCTAGTGTGGGACTTTCAGAAAGTTCCGGTTTGTAGAATTTGGATTTGTGTGGCAGTACTTCGGGACCGAGGGAGAGAAGCCTCGTGCTCAACTGGCTCGTATGATTTATTTCGTCCAGGCCTCAGTTCAAAAACCTAAGGCGATGCGTGACGGGCCACATATTTTTGTGCGTATAATGCGCATCTAAACAACAGACGCTTGCCGTCCTCTGTCATATGACCGGCAATATCCCGTGTCGGTTCTCCTGCGTAGCAATACGTCGAGTTTCTGCGGACCCGGGCCAGGGCGGAGCAGAACGAGACTGTAACATCGTCCGTGTCCACCTGCGACTTCTAATCCGTATTCCAAACATATCGGTTTGGAATAGTCGTGGCCCGTAAGGGCTTGGACCGAAAACTACGTGAGTGGCCTCCGGCCCGCTCCCTCATACCAATGTCCCAACCCAAGCGACCGAGTCCAGTTTGTTCGGTCGACTCCTAAGACCCCATGAGACGACTGCTAACGCTAACGGAGTGTAAGGTGACGAGAGTGTTTCCAGTTGTATCCCATCTCGACCGGTTGCTGCTGTTGTTGTTGAGTTTTCTTCTTCTTGTTACGGTGGACAACTTTAGACATTTTTGACGTCTCCACGCGTGTTCGGCATTAGCATTTGGCACGTTACTCTGGTATGGTTCTTCTATATATAGTATATATATATATATATATATATATATATATATATATATATATATATATATATATATATATATATATGTATATATATATATATAAAGTTACTATGTGTCCCTTGCGTAGGCGGAAGCATTTGAGGCGACAATGTTCTTGCGTGGGGAAAGAATTTGTGTTCGTCTGGCTATCTGGAGGTCGACCTTCATCGAGCGGGGTGTCGTTTCATCTTCTTCCTATTCTTCTTCTCGTTGTGCTTGTCTTGTAGGGCAGGAGCCGTTTGCGTTGTAGCGACCGGAGCCATGCTCTGCTTTCGCATGCTACCAACGAGATACGTCTACATACATGCGTGTGTACGTGTCTGTGCTGTTTAGCGATCGGAACAGCGGAGGCCGGTACTTAGGTTCCCAGGCCAACCCGAGAGATAAATGCGGCCTCAGCTTCCGCCACCCTCGCTACTGCTGCTGGGTGGGACCGTAGTAGCACGGGGAAAGGTTTGTCCGTCACCTGCTGTCCTGTCTCTCTGTCTGTCCCAAAACCTTCCTCACTGTTGTCTAGCAAGCAGTAGGCAAATACAACACAAATGATTGCTACTAATACTGTTACTATGCTTACTGTTGATGATGATGATAATAATAATAATAATAATAATGATAATAATAATAATAATAATAATAATAATAATAATAATAATAATAATAATAATAATAATAATAATAATAATAATAATAATAATAATAATAATAATAATAATAATAATATTAATAATAATAATACCTACTGTCTACGACTCCTACACGTTTTTGGTTTGTACCTGGAACTTGCTAGTCCTACCATGAAACACCAGTCTTTTCTCTGCCTACCTCACCTACAGAAGAATGCTGGACAACAACAACAACTACTACTACTACTACTACTAAATCAAATTAAGTTCATCTTCATCCACCAACCACTGTCGGACGGTCCTCGGTGGTCGTGTGCGTATGTGTAACCTACCAGAATTGCATCTGAGGTTCAAGAGATTTTTGTTCGGATTTTTTTGCCTACACGTAATTGATTCCAGGGTTCTACGGGCCTCACCCAATATAGGACCGTTTGTCCAAACTTCTCTGGCTGTTTGTGGAAATGTTGTACTTTTATGCGGCCTTAGTGAACAACAAATGCCTGTGACAGCGTGAAATGACCAAGCAGGCAGGAGCCAAAGGCGTCACCAAAGGGTGTCCTCTCTTTTCTAATGCGCTGCATCCTTGTATGCACTGCTGACGCGATGTCTCTCAAACACAATAAAAAGATACGCCGATTCAGAATAGCTGCCCAAACCACGCCGCCAGTGTCACGGCTGTTACGCCAGCACCACGCTGTCTTGCACATACAGCACATCGGGGGGACAGTGAGGTAAAAATGGCCTACGAGACTCTGATGAGTTCCCGGGTTGACTAGAAGCCGTGCACTTCTTGTTTCTCGTGTCACTCAATAATTGCTCATCCTATGTGTACGTTTCTTATTACTAGTACTACAGCGGTCGCCGAAGGACCGCTTACCAGGTTGTCCCAAGTGGCCGCCGCACCATAGTGGTCGCTGCGTTCTCGACATAGGGGGGGGGGTGGTCTTGTCGTCCGAAATTGTACGTATCATTGCGATGCACGACCCGCCCTGTGGCGTGGTAGAGAAGCAGTGCCTTTTTGGACCGCTCGCTAGCTGAATCTGTCCTGTCTCTACGACGTACGTCTAACGTTGAGCGACATCCACTTCCGACAGCGTTCTCGTCGCGCGGCGTCGTGCCATGTGCCGTGCAGTGTGTAATGCACGATGCCAAGCGTCAACGACTCCTGCTTCGCCCGCACTGCCCAGAGAGACGTGTTGCCCGATGCAGGTCGCGGTCGCCGCTAGCGCCTACGCGAACCCCATCACTGTAGCTGTGCACGACCGGCTAAAATACATGCGCGTACAGTAGTAAATCGAATAATGCGCCTTCAGCTCCGTGCAACGGCACGTAGCTGAAGAGCTAGCGAGGCAGATAGTCTGAGATGGGAAGGAAGGGCGAAAGGACGAACGAAAGAGGAAGAGAGATAGACCAGGAAAGAGAGAGAGATAGGCCACGAAAGGAAAAGAGATGAACGTACAGGAAAAGAGATACGTTGCGTTGAGAGTACAGCAAAGCGACCAACAACGCCAAAACTGGAGCCAACAAGCGGCTTGTTACTCAGCTACCTGATGTTGACCCTCCCACAGACAAACGAGAAGAAAGTCGCCGGCCGGGGTTCTCCCAACGAGGTGAGGGCAGCGGGTGGTCAGGCTCACATACGGTGCAAACGCTTGCTGTTGTCGTTGTTGAGGTTGCTGTTGTTGTTGTTGCTGTTGAGGTTACTGCTGTTGTTGTTGTTGTTGTTGCTGTTGTTGTTGTTGCTGTTGTTGTTGCTGTGAAGGTTGCTGCTGCTGTTGTATATGAAGGCGAGCTATGAAGTCGTCATCATGGCGCCGAAGGTCCTCGTGGCAATTTCGTTTTGCGCAAACCTTGTTATGGCATCGTGGTCGTTGCCACTGGCGTGACCTTGTTCGTCCGGGGAGCGTTCTGACGCATGCCTGTACTACTACTACCGCAGTGTTATCTACATGTTATGTCTAAGCGTTCACATCTGAGTAGGTTCTGCAACAAGCAGATCACCACGGCTTATGAAGAGAGCTCAGCTGGCATCCACGTTCCAACTGTTCAGCCCGTTCGAAGTCTTTCGTTTGCCAGCATCATGAACGAATACATGCGTGACTCGTCAAAAACAAAGAAGTCACAAAATCACAGTGGTTGGTGCCTGTACGAGGTCTCTGTAAAGATACCGCAGCTAAGCTCATTGCAATGTCCGTGCGCCATTTGTGAAGAGTGTTCTGGTGAACGAGAAAAGTTTCGTATTGGAAAGATATGGCCAACGAACAAATGCCCGGACGACTTACGAACTCTCAAAAGAATATGCCTTTGACCCAACGGCACAGTTTTGCACGTGCGTGCTGCACCCACGTTGGCTGCGTTTGTGCAGTATCTTCTATAGGTCACTTACAGAAAGGCTCTGTCTCACTCCTACTTGGGCGCTCCGTAGAAACTCTGAAAACCAGTTTGATCGTCATTACTATTTTCCAGTATAGTTTCCCATACCCTAAGGCATCCAAGAAACACGTTTTTGGAGTACTCGCAGACCCATAACAGTTCTACATCAACAGAGAACAACAGAGGCTGTGAGGAGACATTTCATAGGCGTAATGTAGCAAATAACATTAAAAAGATAAATATATCTTCTACAACCTGAGGCCTGCGTGGACGACTGAAAAATAGAGCGAATACGAGTTCAATTCCGGCTCCTCTTGAGCCAGAATAGCGGGACAGAGGATATGTGACCCTGTAGGTGTAGAACGTACGCAGACAAGCAGATGGTCAACCTGTATATCGAGAATAAAAGGTAAGGCTGAAGCAAACTCGCGTATTCAGACGCACAATGCAAGTCATTGAGATTCTGCCGACACCTAGTTTGACAGCCAAGACAACCTTTTCAAACGTATCACACTGACTATTTGTAGAAAATCAGTCTGCCACACTTGAGAAGGAGGTTGCCCAATGCTGCCATATACAACGTTTAAGTTTAGTAAACGGTGTAGGAGAAATACAAATGAAAGGGGACGGTGGACGAAAGAAGGCCGTAAAAAACTGAGCCAAAAACAGTATATAACAGGGACAGAGTCACCGCGGAATGCCAGAGTAGTTCCGCGGTAATAGCCCTGAGTCTAACATTTTTTGCCAAGCAGGTGTTGTTCGGGCGGTTCTACAGAAGCTTTGCTCACAACTGGTGTCTGTCATGTATCAACGTGTGTTCAATGATCAAGGAACAGTCAAATGAAAGGATTATCTGACCTTTATAGAAACAGGAGACAAGGCAGAGCGGCGAGAGATGAGATTAAGAAATACTACATGCTAAATAAGAGCCTCATAAATATACATACGTATAACCAATTAAAGTTATTAAAGGCTTTCTTTAAACAACGCATTAAAGGTTGGTGTTGACTAAAACTACTCTAAAGTACTCTACAAAAAAAGTGCGGACATGATTCTCATATTACATCTAAACTCCTAAATTGGTTTGCATGGTTTCCAATTTAGACAAGGTAAATGCCGGAGTGGATTAAAATTAGCCATGACATGAATAAACCGTACACGGGCAATTGCCTTACAAAAAATCTAAAAAAAAACTTCGATGCATTGGCTACTAAATGGATTGACCAGGCAGGTCATATTTAATGTATTTCTCTTAAGCAGCACAAAAGGGGCTTCTTAGTATTGCTCCATTTATTTCACGCGCTGCAGTAGCAAAGACATATGACAAAAAGTGTATGTACTCACGAATTTTTCTTATATACATACTTACAATTTGTGTGTAGGTGCGACAGCGCCAGCATAGTGGCAGAACCGACGTACAACTTAGGTTTGCCGTGTCATATCACCGTGCATCTTGTTGAAGTTCAGTGAGAAGAAAAAGAGTTACTTTGTCACTATACTTTGCCACATATATATATATATATATATATATATATATGTATGTGTATACTAATATGCAGCTATATAGTTGTTCCAAGGACGCTGTTCTAGTAATTTTCCGATTGAAATTCCGATTAAAACGGTTAGAGGAGTACATCTGATTAATTCGGGACCAAGCACTTGGAAAGACAGTGCAAAAAAGTTGACTCTGAAGAGCTAAGTGGACTGGACTGGAACGAGAGGCGCCACGACCATAGGCGAGGGCAATAATCCCAGACCTCACGAAGTGGTACCTATGCGAACGCACAGAAACCCCGTACTAGCTAACCCCTGCACTCACAAATCATGCTAAGATCTGGAAGACAAATATGTGCACGTAAGTCTTTTGTGACACTGACGAGCCGTAGATCACGCGCCTATCACGTGCAGGGAGGGCCCCCTTCAACTAGACGAGCACAGCAGTCAGAGAGAGCTGCTCCGCTCGAAGGAGTACTGGGACATGAACCTGACCTTAAAAAGGCGTTATGAGCAGAAGCGAAGATGGTCACAGAAAGGGAACTACTCAGAGTAACAGGTGCGCATTCTTGTATCAGGAAGCGGTGTATGGAGCACGGCCAGCCGTTCGAAGCCATACAAAATTTTCCAGTCATATAGGTTGGGAGATCACCAGGTTTTTACTGGGTCTGAGAGTCCCATACCGTACACGGGCAAACGTCTCACGGACATACAGAGTAGCAGAAATCAGATGTGGTCAAAATAAGAAAACTACTCAGAATAACGGGTGTGCATTCTTGTACATGGAACCCGAAAAAGCTTGACAGCTGTGAGGTCCTAACGCACTGGATTACTTTCAACGGCAGTAGCTTATCTTCTTATCCGATAACGCGTACAATGACACTGCCTCTATTCTATATTGTGTTTCTAAGTTGACCACTTTACAACTCGGCTGAAAAGCTCATTCAAAATTTCTGAATACGACGTCTTTAAATCAATATCCTCGCAAGTAGCCACACAAAGGACAACAACGTAGTTTTACTCGACGACACTCTTAAAATGAGCTGCTATATAAGCTCAAACAGTAGTGGCGAAGCTGCAGATAGACCGCATTCACTTGATCGACCTACAAAATGTAACTATCCGTTGTTGTGACCTCATCTACTAAGAAAAAGGGGAATAGCTTTTTTATATCGTTCACTTTGTTTATAGTCGGACGCCTTTTGTTATGTTAACACAAGGGTAGTAGCACGAACTCGTGCATACAGGGGATATTCTAACGCAACCAGTTTCCATTTCTTGGATTCTAGAGCCATTCCACAATAGATATATTTGTTCTATTAACGAGCCGCGTTACACGAAATATTTTTGCATCCTGGAGAATGTCCTAGCATTTGATACAAAATATTTGTACTGTAGTGTAGAGCATATACAACGATATAAGTCGTGTAGATATGCTGCATATCTGTTCAAGACTGGCTAAAAATAAGGCTTGCTGGCCCCTATGTCTAGATCTCAGCCCAATAGATTACTCAGGAGTGCAGAGCATGTTGAACACCAAGGTTGAACTCACACACCACCAACAACTGGACCAATTCAAACAAGCCATTTAGCAGACATGGGATAAACTTGATGAAATAGACTTGCATTCAGCGGCGGATAGAGTGACTAAGCGTTTGAGGACGTGTGTGGCCAAATAGGGGACCGATTCGAATGAAAATGTGTGTATATAAAGTAGTGTCTGTGGAATGTAAATAAATCACGAGATTCTAAATAAGTCAAACACTTTGCAACACATTTAACTTCATTACATGGTTTATGTCCCAGTTTTTAGATCAGACCACGTGCTGCGCGATTTGGTGGACATTAGGGCACTCAGCACACTTTCAAATGATGTAAGTTCACCGATACTGACTGCTAGCCTGACTGAACGCCATCTGAATTTTACAAAGCCTAAAAAAATCCGAATCTGCAATATACGGTAAACGTCGTTCTAAAAAAATGCCTTTTGTGGCGATAGGTTCAGCCGTCAGTAGCCAACATAATTTATGAACATTGTGGCCAAGGTAATGTGTTAAAATATATAGATTGCATTGAGGTATCCTCGCTATGAAACAATAAAAATAGATTATATTTGTATCAGCTTCTTATCAGCAGCAACAACAATAGCCGAATGACAATGCTGCTATTTATGCATTAATCCATGTATACGCTTACAAGATGGCAGGTCCTTTGCCAGCAGTACACACCAAAGGTTATCTGTGGTTATAACAATATTTAGCCGCGCAGAAATGACAGGCATCCTATACTGTCAGATAATGCACATTTTTGCTGCAGCGTTGTAAGGTGCCGCCTGTATAAAAAAAAAAAAAAAATATATATATATATATATATATATATATATATACATATGGGTTTGTATCGTTGTTTCGTCGCAATTTGCAGCTCTTCCTTTCCTGGTAGCTTTTTTTTTCGTCTACTTGCCTTGGCCCCTTTTGTTCTGTCTATTTCTTCTTTTTCTACTACTAGGCTTTACTACACATGTGGTAAGGAAAAATCGCCGTGTTTCTTCTTGGACCTTGGAAAAAGAACGCCGAAGGTCCAGTGCAGTGCCCTAAAGCGTTCTGCACCCCTTACCCCCCGCCCTCCACTAGTGCTATTTGCGAGGCGCGTCGGTGGCTGCTGCGTAGGCGGTCAAATGCTTTGCTGGCTAGACGGTTTGATGCAGCTACTACCATACCAGCACAGCTTGCTAGCAAGTAAAACAAACGTCTGAGGCATCACTGACGTGATGCGATTGCGTACAACCGGCCCACCCACAACGAGCGCCCAACCGGCCCACGCTGACGTATCTAAGCTTACTCTATTGCGTTTTTCCTTGTGCTGCTGCTGCTGCTCAAGGGGCAACTCTTTCCGCCCTAATCTTGAAAGTGGTCATAGTTCTCTAGTCGCTCGCAGATGGTCGTCGTCATACCCGTCGTCGTGATCGTGATCGTCAGCAACATCGTCGTGGTCGTCCGTCACGGCCATCTTTCCTCGTTCGGTTCTTCTTTCTGTCAAACGTAGTGAGCATGCCATATGCACGTGGGTATGGCCTGTCGTCATATGCATGCATGTACGTGGAGAGACTGGGCGAGGGGTCAAGGAGCTTCGAGCGCAGCGGCAGCGTGGCACCGCCCTGCGCGCGCTGAATAAACCAGCGAGCAACCGGCGATGAGTGGCAAAGACCTTCACCTACGGATATCAATTTCGGCGCGGGGCTATTCCTTCCAGAGCAGCAAAAACAGGGACAAACGAGGAACATAGGAGTCTGCGAGAGAAGGGGGGAAAACGATGAGGCCGTACGTTTCGTGACGAATCGTCTGCAGTAAGAAAGAGACGCCGAGAGACGACGCACGCACGACGACCGTTCGAAGCTAAACCGTAGCACAGAGTCAGGAGACTTACCGTACTTCGCGGGCCACCGCGCAGCACCGCGATTGCCAAACGCAAATCACAAGTCTAGCCTGCCAATGCCCTTAACCAACCGCTTTGCTCTGTTTTGCTTGTCGCAGAATGGCGTACTTAGCCTTGACAGAGAGATAAACAGATTGACGCACGACTGCCGCCACGCTACGGGCGGACAGGCTCTCAGGCGTTTCTCCTGTCAGAGTTAGCTGTTGAAACGCATGCATTGACCAACAGCGTCGATAAGCCTCAGTCCTGTTCGCGTAGCAGCTGCAGCACCAGCCCAGACGTCAGTGTTGGTGGTGGTGGTACTTCTACTGAGTATTGCCGGCCAACGGACGTCCTGCTGAAGAAGAGGCTGAAGAGAGGGCATCATGATTAGTCCTAATAGGTTCCTCGGCTGGAAGTGCAGTACGGCTGCCTTTTCCCACGTAGCATACGGATACACTGGCGCGACGGTCGACGCACAAACAGATTACGAAATCTTGAAGCGTCGATTTGCTCGAGTTTGTTAGGGCTTCGGGATTCGCCTCAAGTTCCCTTTCGTCATCACAAATCTCTCGAACTCCTACTTATTGGCTAGGAGTCAACAACAGCAGCTTAAGTGAGGGCTGTGCGCTGCGAGAGAGAGAGAGAGAGAGAGAGAGATTCTGAGAGCCTAAATGAGGGCTATGCACTGAAAAACTCACGTACTACGCATAGAGAACGATTGTAGATTCTGAACACGGTTTAGGGGTATCCCAGCCGGTCGAAAAAAAGCTGCTGACACACACGGATGTGCGCGGTATCCTGACGGGAGTAATTGTTCATCTTTGGCTTCTAGATTAAGCGATGCCGTCTTTGTTTGTAGGCGTTCAAAGTATTCGTGATATAACTATATCACGAACTTTATATATATATATATATGTTTTGCAATTTTAGTGTAGTCTTTAATTGCCCCTATTATGGTGTTTACGATTATTACACATATACAGATGAAGCGACCATATACACAATTTTGGTCGTAATGAAGAAAGTGTTTTAATTCATTAAAAAAATGTTATTCGCCTACATTGTGTTTAATACTTGTTCATAAAAAATTGCGCCTATGTGCAAATATAATGATAACCAAATTTTTGTGGCATAGTCTAGTAAGAGTTTCTGTTAAAGATCTAAAGTTAAAAGAATGTTATTTCTACTTCAGAACTATTTTAATAATAAATGTGTATTATGTTTAAGACGCAAATATTTGAGTAATCAATATAGCAATAACGATATTTTCGGGGAACGTATGAACATAACAATGTTTATGCTATGCCAAATAACTGGTTAGATTATGCCTTTATTTTTGTCATAATTGTACTTGGATATATCACCTCCACGTACAGTATATATATATATATATATATATATATATATATATACACTGTATACAACAGCGGGTCAAAAAAGTTATGAAAAAAAAGTATGTATATATATATATATATATATATATATATATTCGGTTTACGCGGAGCGGTAAACGATTAAATTATATACACTTTAGGAAAAATTATATGTATATTCAACGTAATTTCGACTAAATGCAATATATGTCATGAGGTGGTGCATTCCTGCATCAAAGCACACCCCAGATTGTGAGTTTAGATTACTCCTTATCACAAGAGCTTTAAGCACAGATTCAAGTGAATCGATACGTCAGCTTCTAATTACTTAGAAAGAAAAACCTTGACTTAAGACATATTAAATGAGAAACAAATTAAGATGCCAAATCAATAGGCTGAAAGCTTGACCAACGTGAGCTTAGATGCGGCGAGAAAAACTTAACAATGTTTCCAGTCCGGTTGTCTGGAATGCGACGACATCGTGTAAACTTTTTAGGCCTCTCACTTTCTCCTCAACTCACAACGTGCGAATGCTTTAACTGCCCTGGCCTCTTTAATCTGTTCCCTTCAAGAAGAGAATTCTCTAAGGCTAGTGAATAACGCGTGTACAGGATTTAATTGACATGCTCTATCAGAAGAGCACTTTAAAATAATTATAACAAACGAATATATATATATATATATATATATATATATATATATAGGTACGCACCATTACCAAAGCCTGAAAAACAAAGCGCTACAATTCCGAGTGTAATATATTATCGTCGCCCTCTAAGCTATTAAGGTCACTCGAAATTAATAATACGTACTGCTGGACGAATTCATTACCTGCGGACCTTGCATTCGCTGGGCCGCTGCAGTCACATCCACCGAACGCTAACCGTCAATTAGCCAGCTCTCTACGAGTATGAAAAAATCCAATTCTAATCATTTGCTCGCACGACACGATCTGGTGCCTAGCGCCGTGCTAAATATACCACTGCGAACACGATGCCATTGAGGCACTCATACTCGTCAAACTACCAATGAATGATATGGTGAATAAACTGAATGATTATGATGATGATGATGATAATGATTGAGGCAGTCATGGTGGCGGCCCTCGATCGAAGTGTAGCTATAGGCGATCATACTTGAACTCTAACTCCACGGCGACAAGTTTTCGTATTCTTTTTCCAGCACATATTGCATGAAAATGTAATGCTTTAGTTGCGTGTCAGCGTATTCTGTAGTGCCCAGCCAACGCGCAAAGCCATTCGACCGTATTACAGCTAAGACCGAGTAGATTGTTGTGGCACGCAGCGAGACGGTACGGGCAAGTGTGTAGCGAGGAACGAGAGTGGTTCAACAAGTGAGATGCAACAAATCCGGCTCGCAATCATGCCTGAATAGAACTATTTATTAGAAGACTTGACAAGGCCTGACCTTGTGCACGCTGGAGAGCGAGCTTTCTAGCGCGAGTCTAAGTGCATCTTGCTTAAAAGCATCTGTTGCAAAAGCAACAGAAAATCATTAATTACAGTGCGACCTGAGCGCACAAGTGATTAATGCAATGACGCACTAAATAAGCTAGCCCCAAGCACCGGTTCGTACGTACGTATTATAAAATTTTCGTTTTAGTCGATCTATTTTTTGGCAAACTTGTTTTTGCCGTTTGCCCTAAAAAACTGCGCAGCAAATGTTTGTTTGTGTTTAAGCAGCAGCAGCATAAATACTACTACTAAAAATTACAAGTACTACTATATATATATATATATATATATATATATATATATCTAGTCGTAGTAATTGTAATTTTTAGTAGTAGTAATTCTGCTGCTAGCACAATTAGTACTACTAGAAATTACAATTACAACAATTACTAACTACTACTATAATCCTACTTCTACTGGCACGGCCTCTACTGATGTTGCAACAACTGCTTTCTGTGCCAAAAAAAGATCTGAGGTCAAATTCTTCATTTATTACACTCGTAGATGTTTGTCCGTCCGCTTGAGTCCGGGGGTCGGACGCGGGTCGCGTCTCGACTCGCCAGCAGCAGCTCTTCTTCACTCGTTCTGTACGCCGTGTAGCGCTTTGATGTAAACTCCTTGACATATTAGCTTGTTTGCGTCACGTCGTACAGCGGGCCACCACCCCCACCACGGCCGCCACCACCGCTGCTTTCGTCTGGCACTAGGACGGGCTTTTTGACATAGCCTGCTTAGTCCTGCAAGTCTAAATGCAAGTCTCGAGCACACAGCTATGGCGACGGGGGGAGGGGGGGGGGCGTTGGACAGGCAGGAAGCGCGCTGTTCTACGTTACTCTACGGCACTCTGACGCTTCTGACTGCTTCATACATCAGACGGCTTCAGCGACCAATGATTGTGCACACAGCATCCCTACGACGAAAAGCCCGCCGGTCACTTACAATGAAATGAGCCCGGGGAACAGGCGGCCACGTTGATGATGGCGGGATCTAGGTGAGGGTGGGGATCTAAAAGGGCATCTAGGCGCTCGTATCCAAGCCAGATAACGAGTGAGTTTTTGAGAGGAACATATTAACAGGAACAGCATCAACGAACGACACAGATGATTCAATAGGGCGGCGTTGGCCGCTATTTTGGAAATTACACAATCTCTATCTCTCTCTCACCCCCCCCCTCTCTCTCTCTATATCTCTCTCACCACTCTTTCTCTCTCTCTCTCTCTCGCGCTTGGCTGGTTCGTCCTTTTTCAATGATTTCCTCTTGTCTGTTGTTCGTTTTCTCTTAAGTTCTACTGCATTCAACAGACGCAACAGGGCTCGCCAGCGTTGACGAAATTGGTCAGACGCGCTTTTAATGCACTCCGAAAGTACATCAAGTCGCGTACATCTAGTCGCGTACCAGCAGCTCAGCCCGTGTTGCGGCTGTGGCGTGGCCAAATCAATTGTGGGCACAAGTCTAGCGTGTGCGCTATTGCCACATCTAATACTACTGCAAGTGGGACACAAGCAACCTATCGCACATGTGAATGCATGTGTATGTACGTACGGCCGCTACTTCTATTCATCCTGTCACTTTTGCTAAGTGATACTTACGATCTACAAGTTACAAAGACATGTTGTGGCATTACTGTGATCGTCATACTTTTACTGCTAGGGCACCTAGTGTAATGTCTGGATTTGTTATGTTCAGCAACTTTTTGCGCGTCTGTTTGTTGAATATACATATATGCCGTTTGCTTTAATAACCGCTGCAAGCCATGGCCGAAACAACGCGCATGCCCGCTGAATCGTGTCCCCGGGATACTTTCCCATGTACTGATAAAAAGACAGTGTGTAATGATGAAATGGTAGGGTGCGGTGACTTGTTGGACCCTCGGATAAATCCTCCCCATGCAAAGGAATACAGAGGATTTAGATCTGGACTGGGCGGCAGGCATCTATTTCTTAGACGCTATTATGCGTGAAAAGACGCGGCTAGAGGAATGCTCGCCGCGCGCGCTACGGAAACACGCAGGTGCCATTAAGTGGTCGAGATGAGGGTGCCGCGCAAGGGGCTATGGCTACCCAGCTCTCCGTAGAATAGCTCGACGCATCCCCTCGGGTTTGTGAGGTAAAGACACTACGATTTCTATGAGATCCGGTGGGGCACGAGGCTTCTCTCCCACGGTCTCGAATGTAGCGCCACATATTTCTGAACTCCGCAGGGTGGGGATGGGGGGGCATTGAGGTCTTTAGTGTGTGAAAATCCCACACTCGGTGCTGTTGGCTGCCAGTACCAACATTGCATTAGTGTTCCAAACCTCCCATATAAAAAAAAGGTGCGAAACGAGTCAAGCTCGGCAAGGTGATTCTTTCCTTTACGCTAACCTCCTTTATCTGTATCAGTTGGATGCTACGCTCATTAAGTAGTTCTTGAGGCCGACTAACCTAACTTAAATCATGAGTGTCTGAGGCCGGGACACTTTGTTGATAGTTGCATCATGCTTCAGGTATGCAAGAAGTGCGGCACTCCCAAACATTTAGCTGCGAGCTTCTTGAAGATAGCAAAATGTGTGCACTGTTATGGTGAAGAAAACCGATTCATACTCGAAACTTGCACACTGCAACCGACAACCGAGATTTCCGATCTCTAATGTCCGCTGCATTAACCCCGTCTGTAGAAAAAATTTTCAGCAAGCTTTAAAGCCATGCTAGCCTCGTCCGCGGGATCTCTGAGACACACAATGACTCCACCCTTCAGTTGCTGCTCCCGGCTGTCATATCGATCCCCACCGGAAAAGGCAAAATATTTATAGTACGGTCCCACCGAAAGACGTTCATTGTGACGAATTGCCAAACCAAAACACCATCAAGCGCATACGTGAAGCAATTCAGGCTGTGTTTATTTCTGAAAGCCTTGACAGAGAAACACCCATTAGCTCCAGAAAATCTAAAATTTCCGGCAGCGGCTAGATAGACTCTACTCTTTGTCACGCCCAAAGAAGAGATTCAGGCAGCTATTAAGAATGTTTTTTTCCTTTAAACGTTCATGTTTGGAGCAATATTATTTGCCCTTCAGAAAAGACGGTCTGCTCGCAGAAGGTGTTCGCACAGTAATCCAAAACAGTATATGGATCTTTAACTTTGATAAAATTTCAAATTTGAGATATACATCTGTGTTTCTAAAAACGAGGCTTTTCCTGGTCTACAACCAACTTGTGACATCCCGTCCAGCTGCAAGGTGACCACCATGGACGATCGGAGCCTACGCGTGCCTATTTGGCCCGAGGCGCTCACAGTAGCAATAGAGAAATAGAAAAGGGAAGCCGAACGTGCTGCCGCTCGCCTACTTCTTCTGGGACTTTTCTCACTTAAGTCCTCTATCTCGTTCTCAAGACTCGCCGGCCTTCTTCGAGGGGCTGACCTATCTAATCAAGTCGAGGACTTGCAAACGCTCAACAAGTTTAGGCTGTCTTTCTTCCTGAATCCCTGCAAGCATTACAACCTGTCTCCATAAGGCGCCTCAGGATCTCAGATTTATTGGCCCTGGCTAGCCCTGCCATTGTATCGTCAATTCTAAGCGCAGAGAATAAGGAAATGCCCAGGTAAAGCAGGAGTCAGCCAGTTTATATACCGCTCGTCTTGCCTTCAAAATAACCTTGAGGCCGGGTGTGGAGGTAAGTCTGACAACGTACTTCACGGCTCGCCTAAATAGCGTTTCTGCGAAGTATTCCGGCACCTGGCCAGCCTCTCAGGACCCCCATGGGTACCCTTTTCGATGACGACACGACTCGCTTGCAGTAGGCCTACCGCTAGGTGCAAACTTAGTCAGCCCTCATCGGTATCAATGTGGTCAATATGGATGCCCAATGCATGCTGCAATTACTAAGATGCTCAGCAGAGCCTTTAGGTCATACGGTATTCCATGCATCTTAGAACCGCCCTGACCACTGCGCCGACGACGGCAGGCATTTAGATGGGAAGACACGTACACCCTTTGAGGCAAGATACTAGTTTGAGATGACACTGCCATCGAATATCTAGCCTCTTTTACGACGAGACGATAGCGGCGCATCCGAGGTTAGCTACATAGCCTACCTTGCAAAAACGAGCAAGCATGCATATATATATATATATATATAAACTAAACCTAACATCTGCATTTGCATACAATATCGTAGCAGTGGTCGATCTGATCATGGTATGCGTAGAAGTGAAGAACATGCGCTTCCTTTACTTTATCCTTCACATCCCTACTACTGCCACTGCTACCGCTCCTGCATCGTTAACAAAGCGGCTAGACTTTCTTCCACCTCTCGGCCCTTTTGCATTCGTCTATCGGCTTGTTCTCTGTGGCGCCTTTTCTCTCTCTCTCTCTCTCTCTCTCTGCGCCTCCTGTTTCTCACTCTACGGCGCTCCCTCTCTTAGATAGACCAATTCGTAGGCATTTGTTACGAACACACCTGCAGGCAGTCCAGATGCGGCCGGCACGTGCTTAGAGCGGACAACAACGGCGATAACCATCGTCAGCGGGCTGCATTTTAGCATGCGTCGCGTGCAGCCTACGCAACTGCTGCTGCTGCTCCCGTGAACACCGTTTCGTGTGTTGACCGACTCCTTCGTCTCAACGAGAGCACCTAGGGTGGAGATAACAGGTCTGGACGGGGAAAAAGGAGGGGAGAGTAAAGGTGGCAGAGGAGGCACGACACAGCCGCCGGGACAGTCGACTCTGTTGCCGCACGATTTCGACTAAACGTGCAAAGGCACGCATCGCGCTCTCGCATATCTTCCGCCTCCTCTTACTGGCCGTTTGTGAAGTTACCCTAGTTGTTGTGGTTGTTGCTGTTGGTTTCGTTAGGCAGCAGTTCTGCATCGCATCTGCGACCTTGTCCCTGGAGGGTCATAGCTCGGAGGCGGCTCGGGGCCAATGGGGTCGGGTGGGCCACAAGGAAGTGGGGTCATCATGTAGGGAGTCTGACTAGTCAGCAAATGTGGTCTACGCGGCTAAGACACAACGACCCAGGCTTGCCCCTATCGTCCAGACAGGCATACCTAAAGAGAGCAGCCTTAAAGACAGAAATACATACATGGACGAACGCGCGCACACACACACACATAGCGTCTTCGTATGTATACTCATTGCCCAGTACAAACGCCAGTACCACCCGGTTCCAACGAACGAGTGGTTCGCACTGTCTCGCATTTTGTTTCTCTTTCGAGACTGGCCAGGGGCGAGAAGCAGGCCAAGAACGACGCCTTTTACGCGTCGTGTGCCGGTGAGCCAACTCGTGGTCGAAACACGTCTGTCCTGTTCTGGCTAGATGCACGGAGAGCCTTTTAGATTCGTTCTTCTAGCGAAGGTCATGCCGGCAGGGCCAGCAAGCGTTGTGGTACACTTTGGTTTGGCGGGACGCGTGCCGCGACTGTAAACGGCCCTAACGGCATTAGCGGCAACGGAGGATGCCCAAAATGATGGGGTTAAGGCAAGGCGTTGGCGCCCACAAACCCACACATAGGCAGACAGCGGCAGAATCGGCAGACGGTGTAGCAAGGCAGCCAGTGCCAGCTTCCCGGGAATACAGGCACACACGAAAAGACGAGTGGCTTATTTCACTGCGGGTGGCCTCTGATCCGCAACTAGTAGAACACTGAGTTTGTCTAAAAATTATACACACACATATATATATATATATAATCGTGGAAACTTTGATCTGCGAAGATACCTTTAGTCATGCGTTTACTCTTTGCAGTACGCACACTCTCCCCAGAAATCCCGCCCTTCTTGAAAATCCTTCTGGAACGCATCTTTAAAATCATGTGTACTTGGGGCGTACCGAGGCTTCAGTGAAGAGACCAGCTATTTGACCAGTTGCACATTCAGCGACAGACGCTGTCGTAGTCAATCGCCCCCTTTTTTATCTATGCCAGGTAGAATCGTATATATATATATATATATATATATATATATATATATATATATATATATATATATATATATATAAAGCTAACAAGCACATGCATATTAATCCATGTGGGCGGTTTTGATCGTAGTGGAATTAGGCTGAGCAAGAATATATTTTCAGGCAACGCAATTTTGACAATTTTTTGTCTATCTGGTAAGAAAATAAGCAATCTTAAGCCAAGTCTATGAGTCTAAGAAATGAGCTTCTGTTTTTGAATCTAAAAACAATCTTGCAGTTACTATCCGAGTCCGATGCTGCTAACACCACCAGTGATTGTGCAGCAAATAGTCCACCACGCAAATTATTTAAGTGCTACAGAAATTAATGTGCTTAATACAAAAGTAATTAAAAATGTAAGTAATACCTCATATATTATATGCCCCATCTTTCCCATTTTGGGAAAGTGGCAGGTCTCGGCCCTGCCTAAGTGCAATGGTAAGGCCTCCTCCGGGGGTCTCCGTCTTCTTGATTACGGAGGTCCCGGAACCGGGAAAGCTTAACAATCCTCAATAGCATTTATACTACGAGCATGATATAATATAATATAAAACATATTTTTCGATTTTTAATTAATCAGATTTCTTTAGACCTTAAATACTCGTGTACGGTGAATATTACGACATTGTTGCTCTGATATCTCTTTCGAAGAGATACTCCTTGAGGTTTCCAACCAGATAACAGTCGCGCGGGGCCAGGCCCGGAGAATGTGGGGAATGCTCGACAATTTGGAACTTTAGTACGAGAACTATGGCCGTAGTTCTACAATGCGTCCTTTAACTGGTCTAATGAAGTTGTGTAATACTCCCCAGTTATCGCTTTTCCTGTAGAAAGGTAGCCAATTAATAGAATACCTTTTGTATTCCAGAAAACGCTTGCCAAAACGTACCTCGTTACCCGTATAGGAGGCGTTGCGATCACCTCCCTGGCGGCATCCTCTCGTTCTGGAGTAAAGTGGTAGATCGAGGTTTCGTCTACGGTTACGAATCAGGCCAAAAAGCCGGCAAATTTTGTTTCAAAAGTTCTAGCTTGCTCTTCAAAATGAGCACGCATGCGAGGTTTGCTTAATTATTAGCTCGTGTGGCATTAACTTTGCTTTATTTGTTTCATGTATAATTGCTGTTGCGATATCTGACGTACTGACGCTCATAACTACTGTTCATTTATGCCGTTATTTCGGTCAGCTTCAATCGGACGTCAGTCATTTTAAGTGTGTGTGTGTGTGTGACTTTTAGCACAGTTTTCCTATCCGAAGCTGTTTTTCGCTGTTCATAACGTAGTGCATCCTCAGTGCCCATACTACTTCTTTAAAATGAGGTAATCTTTTTGGTAATGATACTGTACGCCGGAGCACTTTGTAAATTACTTATACTTTGTCTCTAATTTTCGTTGTAGTTGCGCAATCTGCTACAAACGCAAGTCAAAACCAATCTACATAATACTTATTTTCGTTACTCCGGAGAAACGTCTCTTTTCGGCGTTGCAGTCGTCATGAGCATTTTAAAATTGTAGACAACAAAGGCTACAAACTTTTTGATCCATATATATATATATATATATATATATATATTGGTGTGCTTACATCAAAGCTACGTTCGTCTGTTCGTTGGCTTTGTTACCTTCGTCGCAGATTACAGGCCGGTTCCCGAAAAGCGTATGGTGCAGGGGATCACACCGTTTCATGCAGCATCGTTGCGATTTGTTCTAGGTAGAAAGACACCTCAAACGAAGTGAGACGTCTCTAAGCTGCGCTCTTGTTATCGCCGTAGTTTGTGCTTGTTATTGCAATTGCTGCTCATTATTATTGTCGTTGTTGCATGTAATGTTATTGTTGTTGTTGTTGCAGTTGCTACAGAATGATGTAGCAGACAGGTAAGTAGAGAATTCTTGTCGTCGAAGAGACAGCGCGAGTCGCAGCAACCCTCAAAGAAAAAAAGCAACCGGGGTTCCTCTGCGAGGCGCCTTTGTGTTGTCAAATCTGGAACGTCAAATGCCTAAAACAGACGTAGATTAGATAGGACGCACGGAGCAGGAGAGGGCGGGGCCTCGATATTACTAGCCAGTTGGCAACAATGCTCAACAACAAACAAAACATGGACAGGAAGAAGCCGGCTAAGTAGAATTAAGATTAGTGGACACCAAGTTGAAGGTATCGCTTTGTATACTAAGCTAAATATAGGTATTTCAACAAATTCTTAAAATATTCGAGGTAGTTTGAAAAGTTCTTAAAGTATTCAAGGTAGTTTAAAACGTTCGTAGAATGAGCCACTTAGAATTCGATTTTGGCGCGCTCTCACTGAAGTTTCTAGCTTCGGCAAACTATCGCCTGCTAACAGTCAAAACATTATGGTGACTGGACGTTACAATTTCGTTTGACCGAACAGTTTCAGTTTTTCTGTGCCACCTATCGGCGTAATTCTGACACGCCCGAAAATGGCTACTGATGAGGAAAATGTGGAAAAAGTGCGGAGAAGGCTTGTTGCAGATGGTCGAGCGAACATTGACGGGATAGCGGAAGCTTTGTGGATCAGTTTGGGTGGAGGTGCATTCTATCGTGCAAGATAACTTGAAGGCAAAAAGCTCAGATTAAGATGGGCGCCCGCAAACAATACCAAAGAAGATAACTTCGCTTGGGGGTAATGCCGTGCATTTCGAACCAGACTATTTATATATATATATATATATATGAGAGATAGTCAAGAGTAAGATGGGTTTTAAGGAGAGAAAAGAGAGAGAGAAATATGAGAGTATAGAAGAGATATATCATATTATAGATATATAGATATCTATTATAATAATGATGAGATATATAGAATAAGATATCATATACTCTTATATATACATATAACACACTTTTTTTCTATACCGAGGAAAAAATCATAGACAAAGATCACCGCTAGACGTCATCAGTTGTTTGTCTTTACTGGACAGCCCGATGATTCTACACGATTTCCGACACGATATCTAGACATTTGTTGCATTAGCAACAGCAGCAACACAATGAAAATGGCAGCGTACATTACTTACATTTCAGAGTCAATTGCTACCGGCAGCTTGTGCCGAGCTGTTGTGTATACTGGTAGTGTACTAGTTTTACAACGACCAACGACTACAACGAACGTGAATTGCATTGCGATTACACTTACAATTACCTATCGCATTGGCTACCGCATTGAAGGTCCGCATCCGATCAGCCAGTCGTGTACGACCGTTTTCTGGCTTGCGTACGTAGGCTACAAGCTGTAGCAGTACGCGTGCGAATGGCGATCGTAGGGCTCGCTGTGCCGAAATGCCGCCTGCCCAGCGACGGTAAATGCGCTTCCAAACGACCAAAGCAGTTGCGCCTCCCTCTCCCCTCTCTCTGTCTCTCTCTGGTCCTCTCTTTCCTTCTCGTCGCTCTCTCTCTCTCTGTCGCCTCCCTGCATGAGCAAGCGAGTGAGTTCTCTGGTCGAGCATCGCCATAATCCACATGGGAGGAATACCGACTTCCAACTATCGTGGCCAAGGGGCCAAGACGAGCATTAGTTAATTACTATTACTACCGACCACCACTAGCCGCCAGCATAAGCTCCATCCACCTTTCAGTTCGCGATGGTCTGGCTATTCAAAGGCACCCGGCAGATCAAGAGAGTTCGCACGAGTTGCTCATATTGATGAACTCGGATGAATACGACGACGACGACAACGACGACGACGATAGGTCACGCAGTCAGCAAACGCCGATGAAAACCTACGAGGCTGTATACAACACTGGTAACGGTTAGAAAACAACTCCTGCTAAATGTTAGAGAAACGAACTGCACGTAGTTTTGACAAGAAGCATTAAATATGCATTAATCATTACCTATATATATATATATATATATATATATATATGCATCCACTGAAATTTCAGGATTCATTTTTGTTAAGCGAACGTCAAGCGTGGCATCTTACGGCCACCGATGGCAACCCATATCGTCGAGTAGCAATGAGTAGCAACGATACAGTACTGACCATGTGTTGCATGTGTGTCATGCGCGGTTAAAGAAATTTGTGCCACCTAGTTTCCTTGTGCGAAACGGTACGTAAGGAAACAATCGATTAACAGATCGTATTACTACTAAGCCATATTGCTAAAGCCGGCTTTGAGCCAACGCAAAATGTTGCACGGATAACATTGTAGTTAAACGGGTCGCCAAGGCTGGAATGATAGGTTCTAATCCGAATCAGGCCATTTGTGAGCAAATTGATACAAGAGGCGTACAAGAGCTGCCATCTTTCACAAAAGGACATAGCAGTTTCACAATAATGTGCAATATATGCACACGAGAATGATGAATGAACGTTTTAGCGACCGTCCTACCGTCCGGGCGAGAAAGTGTAAATACCGCCGATTGGTCTGTCTGGCAGCTCGCTGTGTAGTATTTAGCGCACGTCTGCAGGCAGAACCGAAAACGGCATTGAGGTCTAGCCTGATGAAATGCTCCTTGGGTCGAACACACGAAATGATAATGGTCATGCACAATATACCTTGTGTACACGTGCCGATTAGTGCACGCCATTCTATTACAAAGCTTCCTCCCTCTATCTCTGCCAAGGCATTGGCCACTTTCCCGGACACTCCATCAAAAATTGCCGAAATAATCCCGTAGTAGGTGACTTAAATCTGGCTGTCATTGTTTCGACTGCCGGTCCGCAACATACCAGCAGGTACACGAAGCGGTTACTTGCCGTCTGCCATAAGCAAGGAACATGCTCCATATATATGTTGTAAAAACTTAACTTAACGTAACTTTTTTAGATGCGGAAAATTTGCCGTGAAAAACACCTTGCCATTGCTGTAACTCAGCATTGGTACAATCTTAAGCTCAACACAACGCAGTGTTGCTTAGAGTTGCAACTCTCTTCATGTTCATTCGCACAGAGGTGAGCGTCGAAAATCGCTCACATCTGTGTGAATGGAAGCCGCAATAATTAACCCCATTTTATCTGCGGACAGGGCCTTCTCTACTGCTGGAAATATCCACGAGATAATCAGTTAGCAAACATCTACGCGTACAACGTACACGGGCAATAGCCTTACGGAAAATATATTTTAAAAAAAAACTTCTAAAGAGTAAGCTAATTCCGACGCCCCGGTAGAGATTTGGATCCTCTACTTTGTGCCCTTGAAAAGCAGAGTAAGCCTTGCCTCGTACCAAGTCTGTGATATTTGTCCCCCGCTGAACGCCTGGTAAAACAGATTACACAACTCCCCATAGCTAAAACATCGGTCGACTCAACCCAACACACGTTGCCACAATAGGTAACCCACAAATATATAGATATATATATATATTGGCAGTGACGCTTTTCTACCTCAAGATTGTTCCGGCGGTGATGTATGATCTTGACAGAGTATGGGAACACCTCACTCGGGCAAACTTTGGTTTGCTTGAAAGGTGTTTTACAATGTACATGAAGCGAGTACTTTGCCTGTCAATGCGGGCAAGGAGCCGCTTTGTGTACCTAATGTCAGGCTGTGCACCAGTGCACCAGTTGTTGAGATAATTCGATTGAGGTTGGAGACGCCGCGTACAGTACCATTCGAGAGCTTTATCTCGGAATGGGAAAATAAAGTTTTTTTTTTTAACTATAATAAAGTCCGACGAGAGGTCGGAGACCTGAATATTTTCAGGGCCTCTCACCTCTGGTCTGGTCTTGCATGTGACAATCGCCACG
Source organism: Dermanyssus gallinae (assembly GCA_003439945.1). Classification (NCBI taxonomy): domain Eukaryota; kingdom Metazoa; phylum Arthropoda; class Arachnida; order Mesostigmata; family Dermanyssidae; genus Dermanyssus; species Dermanyssus gallinae. Next base: position 54,482 of record QVRM01002916.1, on the reverse strand, counting down.
TCTATACCAGATACATAGTTCATGGCTATCACTACCTAGTTTGTTCGAATACGAGCTTCCACGAGGAGTACACCGAGTGCGTCTGTCGACTGTGCTCTCAGGTGTGTACGAAGTTTCATGCGTCTGCCTGCCTGGCCCTTGCAAAGAAATCACTGCACTGCCTCTCTCGAATGACATGTCGCGAGCAGCTGACTGTAAATTGTGTAATCTGTATAAGTGTTTATGTTATATGCATACTCAATATGAGTGAAATAAAAATGATGATATATATATATATATATATATTTTTTTTTTAGTTGGATTGGTATACTAGACCACCACGCTAAGTCTGTAAAGTACGGATCTTACGCCTCATGGTGGGCTTGTTTAAGGTCCTAATAGCAAGCTTAGAGAAGCTGGAAGTTGGTAATACGATGTTGTGGGGACATGCAGCGGCTCTTTGGTTATGATTTGGGGATTCGATCCTAAAACAACGTATATTCGGAAGACGCGTGCGATTGCTGTTTTCCCCAGTTAATCCTGTAACCTTGTACACCTTGCATAATGCTTATTAGTACTACGGGCAAAATACATCAATACAGACAAGGCGAAATACTAGCCGGCTTATTAAGATTGTGCTGCCGATAGATTTCCGTCCAACACATTTATTGCACACACAATTAGCACACGTTGAGCCCATTCTCGCTTTTGAGTAACAAGCTTCCGTATTTCGATGCATATTATCTTCACTCTATGTTAGTTAAGTAGGTGTAATCATAATCGCGACTATATTTAAGTAGAAACGTCAAAATAAATATTGCCCCAATTGTGTAAAACGTTTATTTTCAGCAATTTGTTTCTTCTGGTACCGACCTTTAAACTGAATTTGCGTAGGGATCTCTAGGAATGAACTGCTCCTCTACCTTAAAGTAGGAGGGTATTGGCTAATAAACCGCACGATACATGGAACCGCACGCCCCGGTAAGCTTTTAAGCGGTACTGCTAGGTTAGAAGCCCGTAGTTTCGCTGTTGAGTATGATGCAAACGGTGCTATTTATTTGTATGTGTATATTTAACTGTAATTTATCTCAACCAGTTTTCTAGTCGCTCTTTTGAAAGTGTCTTGCTTTCTGGAGACGTAGAAATGTTGCACCTCGTCTTGAACATTCTCAAACGACTTTTGGCACTTTTTCAGTGAAAGCGTTATTCGTAGAGTGTTGGGTGCGAACGTTTGAACGTGATCGAGTAGAGTGACAACTCTATTATTTAATTAGTCAATTATTTAGCGGTAAGACTACCCAGCGGTGTGCCGTCACCAGTAATAACCGTTCTAGTAACAGCAGCGACAGCAGTTTTATTATTCCTATGCGCACACGCGTTGTTCCCGTTTGGAGTTTACCAGTAAAAAGAAGGACATCGAAGCGCATCAAAACGCCTCGTCAGCAAATTTTGAACTAATGAATAGTTAGGCCAAACTAGCGGGCTGGCGGGTTGCGGCTTCAACGTGGGACTTGTTAGAACTCGTTGAGTCCGGCGTTGCGATGATGATGACAAAAGACAATTTATAAAATTGAACCGTTTAAGTAATTTTCTCACTATATATATATATATATATATATATATATTTATATTCCACATTCTCTCTCTCTCCCCTTCTTCTGTCGTAATAGAGTTTTAATTAATCTGTTATTAGAATAAAATAGAATAAAAATCCTTTACTTGCACCAATAGGGTTGTTTTGTGCACAAAACGGTAGCTGAAGTAAGTAAATCAAATGCATATGTCAGGAAAACATGTCAGGTATCTTTCTCGCGTATCCACCTTGACATACGCCTAGCAAACATATTGTTTATGTGTTCAGTGCGTGCAACTGCCTTCAGGTAGACGGCACTTGTTGCAGCTGAAATAATCGCACGTTTTTGTTCGCTCATAGTTATGCGATTTTTGGCAGACTAGTGTCTTCGCGATTTAAGAAACATACCCAACGGGGTCTTCATAGAAACTGCGACTGTACACTTTTAAACATTTTATATCTTTCATTAAATACGGTTCCTAAACTGGAACGCAGTACAGCAGCTGATAAATTATGGTTGATTTTTATACAAAAGGAGGATCGCGAATACATAAACATAGCTCTCGGGAACTTGAATGCACGTTGACAGATGCCCACCGAAGCTGAGTTGAGCGAAATTAGGGTTATTCCTCTCTATACATATGTGTATTTGATCTTAGCCGCACTATGTTACTATTGTGAACACACTACTGCGTAACTGCTAGCCCATCATACATGGCAGAGCATGCGTTGCTGGCGGCATCTCATTGATGGTGGTCAGTTATATCAGTTTTCTTTACGGGGACAGTAAATACTGAAAACATGCCGAATGGCCTTTCACCCTCAACCTAGAGCATTATATTGATTGCTTTTATTGCTACTTATATCCCGCAGCCGTTGCGAAAAAAAACAATCGCAGACCGTGTGTATATATATATATATATATATATATATATCAACCAACAACAGTCAAGCCCTGTCAAAGACCTCCACAAAAAGAATCGCCGTTATGCGTGGTCATCCTGCATACATAGCAGTAACCATTGACAAAAGATTGCTCTAGCCGTCAAGCCAATATATACTGCAATATTAATTACTATATATATATATATATATATATATATATATACGGTAAAAAATTTTGGAAATAATTATTGTATATCGACAAACATGTGTTTATAAAATAACCTTTTATGCAGTTCAACGCATCATTCGTACATCCACGTATTAAAGATTGCACCCAAATAACGATATATCTATGTATATATCTTATTTAAATTACTCTATGTTTCAGCGTGTCTGTTCTGCCTTTGTATCGGTAAGCCTACGTAAGCATGTATGCCTTGGCGAGGACGGGGACACCTTACCACTCATCGACGAACTAACTGGTCGCTGCCTGTTCTACGCAGGCGGCGTTCTAATTTCGAACTTATCGAATTATAGAGGCAGTACGTTCACCAGTGGCGCATTTAAAAGGTCTGAATCTAAAATGTATGCCAGCTTACGTTGCTTAACACTTATGTCGCTGTGAGCTTGTGAAGTTTTTACTAGTACGGCCGTTTAGGTCGTTATGCCACGAGATCGTTATGGAGGAACATAAATGGGCTATACATACATGTAGAAGATTGCTTATTTTGCATCAGCAGCAAAGGCCAACACACACATATATATATATATATATATATATATATATATATATATATATATATATATATGGCACCAAGTGCTTAGTTTATTCCTGAAAAGGTGCGGAAAAGACAAAATTGCAAATTCGGAGTGGGTAGCTGCAGCAATTCCAATAAGATTCCGCATGCTGCAGTAGCTTGTCGAAGCATTTTCACGATGTTCGGGGACGACCCAATCAGCGAACGTATCTGTCGATAATGATTGACCCAGTTCCAAGGTGGGAATTTTCATCCTGGCGTTGAAGCAAAATCCGGACAATCCTATGCGCTGGAAGAGGACGCCCTGCGCTTAAAGATACAACAGAATTCAATAGTTAACTCGCGAATTTCAATAGTTAACTCGCGTTTGAATCAATTATCAATGATCAGATTCGCCTATACCTCCATGATACACACTTTATTAGTCCAATGCAATTTGGTTTTCGTAGTAAATGTAACACTAACTTAGCTCTCACACATCTTCAAGCATATATAACTAAAACCTGGGAAACAATCAAATAGTTGCCGGTATCTTTGTTGACGTTGAAAAGGCATTTGATTCAGTAGATAAAAATATACTCATCAAAATACTCACACAACTAAAATTCAGTGAAGGACCCATAGCATTCTTTAATTCGTACTTGAGTGAAAGGGTGCAGATAACTAGAAACGGCGACAATCTGTCATCGCCATGCTCCCCGCACCTCGGTACACCGCAAGGGACCAGCCTCTCACCAACATTATTCCAAATATTTATGAACTCGCTTCTAAAGGCAAGCGAACTAAAAGCTATCGCATTTGCAGATGACGTAACTTTTCTTTGCCCACTTTCATTACAAAGCCTGGCTCGCGATATCGAATACACTAACGGCCAACTTAAACTTATTTCTGACTGGTATTTAAAGCACAGACTGTGTTTAAATACTAAAAAGACAAAAATGCTACTTTTTAGTCCATGGCAAAGATCGATGAACCAGACAATAACAATTACGTTAGATAATACTAATATACAACAAGCATTTGAATACAAATGCTTAGGTGTAACCCTAGACCCTTCACTCTCATTCCGAAATCACATAAATATCTTAATTAAGAAACTTGAACAGATTGTGCCTCAGTTGGGCAAACTAAGCAACATTGGCGTATCCACTGATGTATTGTTGATTGTATATAAATCGTTATTTCTTTGTTATATAACATATTGTTTGCCACTATTCGGGTCAACTCTTGCAACACTCATAAATAAGATACAGATTGCACAGAATAATGCTTTAAGGGCAATTTTTGGCTATAGGAGGGATGAAAGTGTAACTCATCTGTTCGCTATCCACAAACTACTTAAAATACCATCACTTTACAAATTTGAATTAGGTATTCTTGCATATAAAAACTTCCGTGGCATTTTACCGCCAGATTTATCATTTTATTTTGAGTCCAACACCAACAGAAATCGTAACAGCCCACCACTCAGAATCCCCAATACGTATCGCAACTATAGACTTAAATCACCTGATATAGCCATAGCCAAATTATGGAACGCTCTCGATACTGAATTAAGAGAATGTAGATCACTTAATTTATTTAAGAAGAGATGGCATCAAAAATTACTCAGTGAACAACGTACCGATCGATAACACATTTTAAGACATGCAGGTTATTACTATTATTATTATTATTATTATTATTATTATTATTATTATTATTATTATTATTATTATTATTATTATTATTATTATTATTATTATTATTATTATTATTATTATTATTATTATTATTATTATTATTATTATTATTATTATTATCATTATTATTATTTTATTATTATTATTATTATTATTATCATTATTATTATTATTATTATTGTTATTATTATTATTATTATTATTATTATTTTTAGAAAACTGGGATGACAAATACTACAATGTATGAAACACGGATGTTCTGTAAGGAACGTGTGTTGGAATGAATAAACTGTTTGAATTGAATTGAATTGAATTGAATTGAATGAAGTTAAAACTGACCAGGCAACCATTGTCAGGACGCTTAATAACCAAGAGAAACTTCTCAGCTCTCTAAGTATATTTCTAACTTACTGAGTAACGCCAATAAATTAGAGCGCATGTGCTCCAATTTACTGGGGCGTTTATGACTCGTGGAAGAGATCGGGTCATCTTTCACCTAAACCACCCGCGACACCGAATGAGTAACACCACCCTTAGAAATGTGGAGTCAGGGTTGGGAACATACCATAATAGCAGCCACCATGATATTCGCACATTCAGATTATTATTCTTGTCTCTCGAAAACATTTTAGCTGGAAGTAATTCAAGTCTTTCGAGAACATCCAAAATGAGGTACAGCATTTCTGCGTCTCCAGGAAACTTTAGTAGAAATAAAAAAGCTGGTCTATCGCTGGCAAAATGTCATTAAAATGAAGTTTGCATCGTCGTGTTTTATATAGAGTAGGTATGAGAAAAAAGAACAATTTAAAGCGGCATATATATATATATATATATATATATATATATACATTAGCTTACGCTCAATATGAATGCGGGCGTAATTTTGTAGAAGATAAACTGTTTAAGTGTTAGTCTAAGTTAAGGCCGACACCAAAGGCTGAAAAATAGCTAGAAAAATACAGAAATTGAATTTCCGAAATAAAATAAATTATTCGTTTCTATGAAAGGTTGCAAAACGTTTAAAGAAAGTGGAAACATTAAGAGGCATACGTTTGAACAAAGCGTACTGATAAAGCAATTTGATTTAGTACAAGTTAGAAATAAATTAAATAGACGGCAACAATTAGGGTTGCATTCGATGTCTCAGCACTTGATGTGTGTCAACCCTATTGTCCCGTTTCTGGCCGTCGTATCTATCGAACGCTTGAAACAGGCAGGCAATCACAGCTGGTGCAGTTGAGACCGATAGGGCCTTAATTTTGGAACGTCGTTATAACGACGTTATAACGACGCATTTCTGCTGCACGCTTTTTTACCCGATTAGCAATACATAGATATATGAGACCGCCGCTGTTCCTCGGACTCAAATAAAACACCTGTCAGGTAAACGTTTTCTTCTTACCTATTTGCACAATGTGACCTCGTTCCCGCACTCCAGGATGATTGGCCTGCAAGTGTCTCTTAGCTAGTCATCGGTTGACACCAAAGATGGATCCCGGAGCCGTCTCTACTGACTGGCTACGACATCAAGTACCCCTTTGCGCTAGCCCAGATGTAACGCTACGATGCAGACAACGTACTGATGCAATCGGATTGACGAGAAGACAATGCGGTCGAATGAAGCCCGAATGCCGTCAAACAAGACTCCTACAAAGCGAACGAATATCCCTTGATCCCCCGAACTCACGTGCCTGGCTAACGGACCATTATTTTATAACGACAACAACAGCAACGAACAAGTTCGGCCTCATCCTTCCAAATACCGGGCTAGTTTCGGATTTAGTGCGCCGGTGCATTGTCTGTTTGTCTGACCAAAATAATGGTGACGTTAGTGGCGTGGTCTGGATCGTTCGAATCATGCTGAATGCTCAGCACACCGGAATTTTTCGCCACAGACTCGTTGCCTTGACCGCTAGACAACGACATTGACGTCAACGAACCTGATGGATACTAGGGCCGCTGTGCTCAGACATTGAGTGTATGTAATAAAATAATTAGGTTAGCTACTAAAATAGTTATCTAACATTGCGCCGCGTTTTCCGTCTTATCGGTTGTAAAAGTGTTATCTTCTGCTTTGTCGGTGAGATCCGTGTCGGCGGTCCATACTTTTTCTCACTGTTCTTCCGCGCCAACTCTTTTCTCACTCACAGCCCGGCGTTCTTTGTGTGGCTGCTTCCCATCGGTCGGTGTATTGTTTCTGTCTTTATTGCTTTGTAGCACCACCTTTTTTTGTGTAGTTATCGATCTCTTCTTCGATGTATTTATGTCTTTATTGTGCTAAGGCCATACCTCTGTCCGTAGTTTTTCTCCGTAAAACCATTCGACCAACGACATTTTCGTCGTCTGTGTGAGGTTACAATATATGCGCCCGTTATTTCGGTTATGTTATTGCAAGTGTCGCCGTGCTGCTGCTGCTGCTGGAATGACTTGTGCTCCACTGCCGCTTGCGATGGCTGATGCCCAAGTTGTATGGGGTAGCCTCTGGCATGGCGGTTGTACATTTTCTAACTTCGAGGGGGAATCTGTTGTTGCTGTCATGGGCGCTCGCAGATAGGTTTGGTCAACAAACCCCTATTGCCAGATGGTAAGGCCATACTGTAACCTTAATGGGCGTCTCTTCGTTTGGGCAACTGTTTTATCCAGTTGTCCGCTTACTGAGCAGCGTATTATCATTAATATAAGGATTACTAGCGGCGCCGCCGCCAATGGGAAACGCTCCATCTTTGGCCATCAGAACGTGTTTCCCAATCTTTGCTGCATGCTCGATGACCCCCTGTTGTGCATTTTCGTTTGCCAGTTTGAACGCGGTGACCTGCGTTTCAAACTACAATTGTATTCGCTTGCATTATGCCACCACGCGCCATGCCATAGCGTGTTCGCATTGACCTTGCCAGCGCTTTTCCAGCACGTGAATGTAACAGCAGGACGTAATGATGCTTTTTGTAACCCAATTTGTCCACCAAAGAAGAAGGGAAAAGTCTACCCGCGGATGATTCGATCCTCTTCATAAAGCAGCGCCGTAGTTCTGTAGAAATTGCTATGCTAGTCGTCCAAGCCACTACTGTTACTGACCCCTGTCCCGATCAACTTGCGCGCATTAGACAATAATATATGTAAACTCAAGTTACATAAAGCGTCTCTTTTTCTCGGTCGTCAGCAGGTACAAGTCAGCCGAGCAAGATTACATTGAAGTTATGACCCTTGCAAGTTTAAAAGCCTGCCTCTACGTTTCATCAGTATCGGGTCAAGCCACAAGGAGCGTGTTTGCTACAAATGGAATTGACTCAAGATGTCACCGTCGAAAGCCTAGATTTGCGTAAAACGCAGTGCTTGCAGCGGCGTTTGTATAGGCTGTTTACTAGGTTTCGTGGATGGCCTGCTCTAGCTAGTGGGGTCGGCGTTTGCGTCCGAGTTGTTACGAGAGTCGTGAGTCCAGAGTCCAAATATTATATATAAATTGCCATTTAGTACCATCACACACTGTCTGTATGCAATGAGAAGATCATTCGTGGGCTTCCCATTCGCTCTCCGCCAGAGGGGTCATGAGGTGGTTCGTGAGCGAGTATTTTGTCGACCGGGCGCACCGGGTCTAAAGCCCGACCTCGTAATGACAACACCTACCGAGGTCTGGATGTTAGATGCCGAGGATTGCGGCCCAAACAGGGACCTGGCAAAAGCGCGGCAGGACAAGATCACCAAATATGACGTCGAGTTCCTAAGGGCGGCGCTCCGCGTCCCGCAAAAACCTCGGAGATTTGGATCCATCACTATCTCTATGAGTGGTGTATAAAACTCCGAATCTGCGAGTACGCTCTCGGAGCTCAGCGTCACAAAGAGAAATCTTATGGATCTTACCATCTTAACGTTGCAAGGGTCCTTAATGATATACCGCTTGCACCGAGTCCATAAGAGCGGAGACTACCATTAAGCAAGGACACCGACAGCTGATTCTTAACCTCACGTGACACCTTTTTACTACAAATTTCATTAAGGCGAGCACTGCCGAGTATGCAAACGTCTTGTGAATGATTAATAACTCATCACAATATTTTCTATATATATATATATATAAATATGAGAAAATAGGAGAATGGCAGTGCAAATTTTTTAGGCGGGCACTGCCTCAGTGTGCAAATGTGCAATTATTGAATAAATTCAATGTTGTATTCCCAAGGGTATAGGCTAGATGATCATCTTTTTTTATTAAGTCAGGTTGTGGAAACATATTGATATAGAGATTGCAGGGACAAGGGTGTGTGGCAGGATTTTTAGATCTTAAAAAAGCATATGATATGGTGGTCAGAACAAAGTTGTATCAAATCATGTTAGAGGAGGGTTTGGAGAGAAGCTGGGTAGAGTTACTAGAATAAATTTACAGGAATCATACGGTAAGAATAATAATAATAGCAGCCGAGCAATCTAAAGAGTTTATAGTTGCTAAGGGGGTCAGACAAGGCTGTCCGTTGTCATCGGTGATTTTTTTTATGTATATAGAGAGAATAGCGCGAAGGATTAATAGAACGGGTTTGGGATGGCAGATAGGGGAAAAGGGTGCATAAATCAAGACACCCGTGCTGCTTTTTGCGGACGATATGGTAGTGTTAGGGCGGCGTACTAGCGAAATTCAACAAATGTTGAATGCATGTGGGGAAGCAGCAGAGGAACTGAGCATGGCGGTTAATGAAGAAAAGAGCGCAGTTTTAGTATTTAATGGGACTAGGGGGCCTTGTAGAAGCTTGTAGTACTGGGAAAATAATTGGATTATAAAAATCAGTACAAGTATCTTGGGGTGACAATGACTACAGAGGATGATTATTTAGAGGAAGTAGAGATAATAAGGAGCAAGAAGGCTGAAAGGGGAAGAGATGCAGTAAGGTGTAAGGGCCTCTGGGGGTTTAATAAATATATAGTAACAAGGAATATATGGAAGGCCATGTATGTGCCAGGATTGACCTTTGCTAATGCCTCTCTGGTCTACAGTGCAGGGTTAAGAAAGAAGTTAGAAACAATACAAAGAGAGGTGATAAGATTTGCATTGGGCTGCCGTTTTAATTGCGCCAGGGAATTCCTTGAGGGGGAAGGGGGAATGTCAACATTTATACAAAGGAAAATACAAAGTAAGCTTAGATTTAGTAGTAGGATTGAAAATGTCACAAATAAAAGATGGGTTAAACAGATGCAGCCGGTAAAGACATACTTAGGACTAAAACGAAGTGGGATCGCAGAGTAGAGTTTGCAGCTAGGGAGATTGGGTACAATTGTCAGCAATGGGCAAGAGCGAGGGTATCAGAGAAAATGATGAAATTGAAGGTAAACAAGTCATATACAGACAAATGGAAATTGGCGATGGGCTCCAAATTAAGTTTGGCAACTATGTATGGAAAGGAAAAGCGGGAAAGAGGCGGGGTAGAATAGGTATACGATAATTTAAGAGCGAGTGGGCTATTGGCAGATGCCAGCGCAAGGATGTTGGATACAAAGATACATAGAGCTAAATATAAGGAGGGGCAAAGTACAGAATGTCGAGCATGTGGGCTAGAGAATGAATCAATCAAACATATTATTAAAGAATGTATAGCCTTAGGGGGGAGCAGAGATATAGAGCTGTCGGAGGCCCTAGCTCTAGGACCAAATGTTAGAAATGACCTGGTCGATATAACAAAGAAGAGGTTGTCACAATGGAAAGCAAATACTCAGTGGCTATTGAAGTAGACATGGATTATATGGATGCGTAAGTAATATATACGCTGCCGCTCTAAGCGCCTCTGATATTAAAGGGTGACATGTGTATTTAGGTATACATGCCAAGCGAACAATAAATCAATCATATATATATATATACAATAGCAAATTTAATGTCCACCATTGTCATACCAAAGTAATGGTGCTGCGTTACGTAGTTGCCAAGTAACTAAGCTTTTTCGACAGTCATAGATTATTTTTACGTGCAAGCTTTCACGTTCAGAACCGCAAGATTTTGCCAAGCCGTTTCCGCCCCCTCCTTCTATTAGGAAAATCATTCTCTTGCCGAGTTCTACCAAACCTTAAAATATGTACCTAACTTTCTCATGCACCCTATGCAAGTATGCATGCCTTCGCTTGCGATATGGCCATCAAAAAAGCCGGGTTACTTGACAACTACGTAACGCAGCACCGTCACTTTGGTACGAAAATGGTGGGCATTTAATTAGCTATAGCGCGAGAGTAGTATTTTGGACGTACATTTTTGATCGTAATGGAAACATTTTACGATTTTTCACGAAAAAGCGTTAACATAAGACGCTTCTTATTTCTTTCCTTAATCTGGATATTCGCGTTTCGCTACCCAAGATAGTGAAGTGTCGTCCGTTGCGCAGAATTTTCCGCCGAACACCCCGGTATAATCGGTTCCTTCATGCGTTAACTGGTTCACCCGCAAACGTAGATTTCGCACAACTACATATGTAGGAGAACAAAGGCAGAATAACGACTTTTATAAATGTTACTCTCTCTTCTAAACAAGACGTTTCCGCCCCCTACTTCCATTGGGAAAATTGATTTTCTTTCCGAGTTCTACCAAACCTTAAAATAAGTACATAACGATACGAATGACCTTCTATACATACACATATATATATAAATGCATATGTGTGTGGTCTTTTCGTTCTGCCGCCTCTCGTTCTCAATGTTCCGCGCTTGTTCTCCCTCTCTGTTCCCCCACTCCTTCTTCCTGTTGTTATATTATATATATCTATCTCTTTTTCTCTTGCTTTCTCTAGCTCACTGCTCTACACATGAGAAGACAAGAAAGGGTGCTTGCTATACGCATTGGTTGTCGGTGGAGCATCATATCCACGTCCGATTCCCATCCTGCTACAGGTATTTTTACTGCTAAGACATTTCCCACCAGCGGGGCTTTTGCGTTAATCTGACGTAACCCACGACAACGATGTCGGATTTCCCCGTCTGTACGCCGAAGAGAAGAGGTCCTCAGGAAGCCCATTAGAGAGCGGCCGCGGGTGCCACGTTATCAGCCTGTTGACTTGAACTTTAGCGCTCGCAGGCTAATCGTGTTCTGTCCAATTCCATTCCAGTGAATTGGCCCTTCTTGGATTGGGCTTGAACTCGTGTTTGAGAATACAATCATGTATTATTGTCATATATATATATTTATATATATAATCAGTAATTGTTTTTTAGGCACAAGGAGTGATTCAATTATGTACCGCCCGTGTAAACCCCGCCCACGATTTGTTAACCTTAATCTTTTTGCAGATGTTTGCACAGTCTGTGTTCGTTAATGCATTTTCATAGATGCGAGCCTAACCTGTAGAACTAGCAGTAGCGGGTGTATAATCAGATAAAGACCTTCTAAGGCCATAGTACACGACATTTGTGAAGGTAACTGCTTAGAGCCTCTCTCTTTATACCACGCTACTCGTATGCAGCAATAAAATCGGAACTATGTGCCTTTTGAGTTTTACATATATAGTATTACGTCTGTTCGCTATGTTGTTTATGTTTTTCTTGATGTTGGGGATAGGCTCTATTCCTTTAATCATTTTAACGGATAGTCATGCATAGCACCTTTTTTATTTACAGCGATAATTTAGGTTGTCCCATAGTGCTACAACAAATGGTTGGCAGGTACCTAAGGAGGCCCTTTTCATTGACGGTGTTCATCTTATAAGAGTCTTAAACTCTTGAGGTAAATAGCTAGACCGTCCCCCTTTCTGGACGTGTCCTTCGCTCTCTTTCTTCATGCTTTCAATGCATGTACTTCATTTTAGCAGGTTAAAGAGCGTTCTTCTTAGTGAGCATAAGGTTCTTGGCTCGATTGAATATTTCCAGTCTCTTTAGTTGGTTCTAAACGAGCCTTTAGCATTGTCCATCTCAACAGCTTATCCGTAGCGCTTCCAGTCCGGATGAGAGCTCAATCAGATTTTTGCCACCCACTGCAGCGCTAACGCAATGGATAGAGAGTCTCTGCTTGTCTCTGCAAATAGCCTTCTATCTAATTCTGATTACACTGCTCATAGCGCTGTAGCGGTTCTGCACTCATGTTGTTAGCACTATTAGTTATATGAAAGCTAATAAATAATATCATTATAAACGAAAAAACGCTACAGTTTGCTTTATGCAAGGATAGTTTGGATTTCCAGAGCTCGCCAAGCAGTCTGGGAAGCAGCTTTATGCACGGCGACACCGAACTTCAGCACATGCAAGCCCGTTGTTCAGATTACCCGGCCAGGCGACAAGATTCCAGGCAGGGGCTGTGAGTTTCGTCAAAGGATGACTGGTCGCTGGGCAACAGCAAGCGGATCTCCTCCATAAGCTGCGATCCGCATGTCGTATGTCGCGGATTTTGCGAAAGACGCGCCCTGAAGCCGCCTCGACATCGAGAGACAGCGTAGTTCCAAATTGCGTCGAACCCTTTCGTCGTCGCTGCCGCCGCCGTCTCCAATAGCACCCACCGCCTTGAACGAAGACACCATTTGCAAACTAGCTTCAAGCTTATCGTACTCTGTCTGCTTCAAGGTTTTACCGCTGCAGCTGTCCAAAAAAGATTCTCACTCTTAACGTTATTACTCCAACTGTTACTACAACCGTGCTTTGGCCATTGTCTAAAACAGCTGAATAGAGACAGACTACGATACGCGCGAGCATAACAGAACGTACCTGAGGCGGCCACTATATCAGGGAACAGCTGGAGAAAATGATCAGTACGCGTACTAATCTAATTAAATGCATACTAATCTAATTAATTGTGAACCTGTACAACCTGTCGATTTAACATTACCTCTATTTCCATCAAAAAGGACGTCGGCACAATATCTACAATATGTGATACCAAATAAGATATGTGTGCAATAACACGTTCGGCTTGGGATTTCACAATGAAAATATCTGTGCGTAATGTGTACCACTACGCACAAAACGATTTGTTCACTTTTCACACAGACATTAGCATATTATTCGAGAACAGCTCGCCACGTATAAACGTGACAATTAGTGTTTGTTTTCTGGCGTGGCGGATGTATGTATTACAAAGCTGAGAGAGGATATCTGTGTGCTTTCTGCAGTATGGTTTAGCCGATGTGACACACGTCTGCATAAATGTGTAGGTAATATATGTATATGCTGCCGCTCTAAGCGCCCCTGATATAAAAGGGTGACATGTGTTTTTAGGTATACATGCGAAGCAAACAATCAATCAAATCCTGTTCTAAGGAAACACGAGGCAATAGCTCGGGCGAGGGACTGAGCCTCAAGTTAACATTCTGAGTCTGTTAATGACAGCGTCTTCAGAGACCTCATATCTGTGATCTTGTAAGTATCTAACGAATATTTCCAGTCTCTTCATACCTACTTATGCTTTCTGGCATTTGTAGACTACAAGCGTGATGTTTGAGACCCGAAAGATGGTGACCTATGCCTAGTCAAGATGAAGCCAGAGGAAACTCTGGTGGATGTCTGAAGTTGTTCTGACGTGCAAATCGATAATCTGATCTGGATATAGGGGCAAAAGACTAATCGAACCATCTAGTAGCTGGTTCCTTCCGAAGTTTCTTTCAGGATAGCAAGCGTACATTTTTAGTTTCATCCCGTAAAGCGAATGATTAGAGGTATTGGGGCGTATATAGCCTCAATCTATTCTCAAACTTTTAATGGGTGTGAGTGTTCTTTCTCAATTGCAGAACGCTGTTAAATAAGTATGCTTAGTGGGCCATTTTTGCTAAGCAGAGCTGGCGCTGTGGGTTGAACCAGAGCGACACTGAGGAAAGAAGGGAGAACTCTCCCGACACGTTAGGTACGTGCTCTCAACGCAGTCAGGGCAGATTGACTCTTACTTGACACTTGGCGGCACTATGTGCAACGTCAGTAACGGAAACAGTGAGCAACAACCACCTTCTTTGTCTAGGTATCGATGCAGCCTACCTCAAAAACCGATGGCAGGTGCAGGTTTAATTGCAGGTGTAGTCGTTCGAAATGAACGGACAGTAGTCCTGTACTGAGGATTCAATAGAAGTGCTTCACACATATCTGCTTTATGCTATATTACTTTCAGAGAGACTAATACTACTCCAGAAGACATACGTTTTCAGCCCATACACAGCAAACTTGCTACGCGCACCTAAGTAGTGAAATGACGAGCCGCCGTCACAGGCAAGCGCCGACGGTTGCTTCTGGGATGGGAGGCTGCACACCTCCTTAACTCTTAAAGCTTGGTTGAGACGGTTGAGCCGCGCATGAGTTTGACTCTGTTTGTTCTCGTGTTATGGCCCTCAGACGAGTTGCTGGCAGCAATTTACATTACATATGCGGCTTCGTTTGAAAGGACCGCCCTTTTGACTAGGCGTCAGTGCTACTGCTGCAGTGCGCATTATTTCACACGTTTACATCGTGCGTGGTCGTTGTGTTTCGAGTGTGAGTCGCCCGCAGGTATGCTCGACTGCAGCTATGCATGCACCTGCTTGAGCTAGCAGGTGTTGTCAATACGGCCGCAACCGGCTGGCTGTAACTGGTTGGAGTCTAAGAACTGCTGCCAGATGCTTCGCTAGAAAATTCCGCAAGTCTATGTGGTGCAAGGGCCGCTGGTTAGAACCACCGAATGTATCCAGTTAGCACGTGAGATGGGCAAGCTAGCTTTGGAGCATCGGCAAGCCCGCATTAGAATCGATACCGAAACCGCACCACATGAGGACAGGAGACGGGACAAATACCTGCTACTACATTTGGCTGACCTGAATCACCTGAGCCTTGAACATGACATGAGACAGCGTCACGGCTATGATTGTGTTGTTTGACCACACTCAAAGTGGCAGCCGTAGCTGCCTACAGTATCCAACGTGACGTGGAAACAGCCTAAAACTTCGCATATATGGAAGTTGGATAGGCTGAAATTAGCTTTCTCAAGGCAAGTACTTGGCTTTCTGCGGAATTCGCGTAACAGATTAGTATACTTCTCGCTCGCGGACTCAGCATCATATATCGAAGAACCTGTATCCCGCTTCAATTTACTGTAAACAGCCACCCTGAAAACGTTTCGCCACGAACATTCTCAGAAAATGTCTCTAATTGCCAGAGAGTTTTATTTGTCAACAGCTATGACTAGCCAGGCCTGGAGGGAATCCCTTCGTCCACATTGTCATCTCGCTACTCGTTACAGTGTTCACGAATTTCACCATCTATTATGCCGGCCTTCTGGGATTCCTGAACTTAGAGACTACTGCAAATGCCGTCGTTGTGGCCGTCCCACATCACCGACTGTACTAAAACCGTGACGCTCTCAAAATTACCCAAATAGGGTAAATTATTAATAAATATACACAGAAATTACACAGTTACAGTGAAGTTTTTGACCCGTGGATTACTGCAGTTAATCTGTAACAGATTTCACTTTAAAAATATATTCTTTTATAACCTTATATCAATAGGGGTCAACGCAGGTCCGATATGCGCTGACCTTACAGTCTGATGTCAATTTCGCCTTGGTGCCATTACCTTTTATGTAACTATAGTATACAATTTGGTGATGAGGTAGTTGCAGTATCACTAGACAACATTTACATAATTACATAAATTAGCCAAATGCTTTTGATATATATATATATATATATATATATATATATATATATATATATATATATATATATATATGCATGCATAAGCATATGCAATTCACCGTGAAACTCGCCAATAAAGTTTTCAGCTGACGGACCTGTCAACAACACTGACTCTGAGGTGAACATAGAGCAGAACCGTAGTGGCCTCACAATCAGCGTGGGGCACTAGCTTTGACCGCGTGATCACCACACCTGTTCGGCGTGTTCTACGTGCATTTGCGTCGGTGGGATTTTCTCCGTTCAGCTGAGTTTTCCCCGACCTCCAGACTTCGCTAAGTTGGAGATCCGACTAACCTCATTCGTTTCTTCCGCCCCTTCTCTGCCCACATCTGAATCAGTCGACCGGCAATTTTGTCGCAGCTTCGGATGGGCCGCACGACCGTCATTGGGCAAAGTTCGCTTTGCGCTTGACATCGTAGGTGGTTGCGGCTGTTTCAGTTGCCTCCGCACTATACAAAAGATCATTTTTCACTCGAGCCGAGTGTATGTTAAAAAGTGCGTTGCAAAAAATTAGCAACTCATGTTTTTTTGTGATAATTTCGGTTTGATTTATTTGAAATTCTAAGGGCATATTGTACATGACAAAACACGAGTATGGTGTTAATTTCGTTGCAATCTCACAATCGGTTCATACAAAAAAAAAAAAAGTGTGAAAAAACAGTGTTGCAAAATATTAGCAACAATAACGCCTTACGGCGTATTCGATTCTTAGCAGGGCTGTATGACTTATTTGATACTACATATTCTATTCTAGAAACGGGGTTTTCGTCCTTTCTTCTGAATCAAATCGTAAACTCAGTTCGTACTTACAGCTCATTAACTCCATGAAAGCATGGAGTTAATGAGCTGTAAGTACGAAAGTGGAATCCATGCTTGCTGGACAGCTTCTTTGAGGTCCGACAAATGATCATATTGTCGATCATTTGCGTAAATCTGCTTCACTAAATGTCCCCAAAGATCTTCGATGGGATTCAGGTATGGACTCAATGCCGGCGAGTCAAAAGGTGGCACTCCTGTTCTTGAAAAAAGGCTATAGTACTAGCCGAGGTATGAAACGTGGCGTTGTTTTGTTGAATAACTGCGTCAGGTCCCCCAATTCTTCTGAAATGGGCTTCTAACTGGAAACCGACGATACGCTAGTACTTGCCAGAGTTGTTTCGGCCCACAGTCGCGACTAGATCAGACTTCCCATTATATCCGAACGCGCCCCAATATTTCACAGAACCACCACCGGCCACACGTTTCGAGAACCATTTAGGTTCCTTCTGTAAGTCGTGCCACTAGTACTGACAGCCGTCAGGGCCATCGAGATTAAATTTCTTTTCATCCGAGAAGACGATGTTTTTCTACTCGTTATCCTAAGTTTGGTATCGATGCGGAAATTTACGCCGTGCGACAATATGCTTCGGTTGCAGTGGCGGCATAAGCTTCCTTTTCGCGTATCGCACGTTTTTGTCAGAACTTAACACTCGGTACACTGTGGATCGGTGCACTGGCACTCGCCGAAGTAGTCCTGATCCTGAAAGAAGACATTTGGTCATGAGTAGCCAACTGAATGATCCTACGCCGATCTCGAATAATCAAAACTGGCTTACGCCCACTGTTAGATCTGCATCTTTGGTTCACTCCAGGGTGTAAAAACCTGCTGATGGTGCTCTTATGCCGTCCTAATCTGGTTCTATAGCAGTTACTGTATGACCGAGCTCAGCATATGCCTCAATTCTTGTCTTTTTGTTATCCGAAAGATCCTTTGTACGACCCATGGTTTAAACATACGCTTCGCCGTTAGTTCGGAACAACGACTGAGCTGTAGAATATTTTGCAGCTATAGAACGATTGATTTAGCTTCTGACATTTGATCCCCGGGATCGTATATTAGCTGTAGTATCGACTATCCTTTACAAACAAGAGCTGTGTACTTACCATGTTATTGTTGCTAATTTTTTGCAACACTGTTTTTTCACATTTTTTTAGTTTCTTGTATGAACCTATTGTGAGACTGCAACGAAATTAACACGTTACTCGTGTTTCGTCATGCACATCATGCTCTTAAAATTTCAAAACGTTCAAATAAATCAAGCCGAAATTATCACCAAAAAACATGAAATGCTAATTTTTTTGCAACGCATTTTATAAGTCAAAGATGAATCGGACAGAGTGCTAGTGGGTTCCAACAATACAATATAAGAGCAAGTAGGGCAAGTTTGGGATCAACAATACTGACAGGTCTGCTTTGAGGAAGCCACCCTCCATTATGAAAGCCGTGCATTGCATGGCACATAATTAGGTGGCGAGTTTTATGGTCGGCATGCTTCCACGAGTTGTTCGTCATTGCCCACGTCCTATAGAAGTCCATATCCACTTGAAAAATATCAATTTTCAACATTATAAACGCTCTTTTGGGTTAGCGGGTTAATAACGATTGAAGCGGCGCTGTGAAAATAAGGTGCCCGCAGCCAGATACACCAATCGGTTGCGACTGCTTCTGTAAACGCTCAAATCCCATCTAAAGTAACGTTGCCTTCAGGCGGCCGAGTACGTCGAAGCTCGAGGCTCTGAAGTGTTTCCAGGCGAGCTTAATCGCATAGATTGCTGTACGGGCAACTTTCAGGAAAAATCATTTTAAAGCCGCCCGCAGTGAGAGGCATTGTGTACAACTCATTGAGTAGATAGCAATACGCGCCTTACAGATAATTTGTTCTATATGTCTAGGCATTATTTCTACGTTTAAAACTAAAGCGAAGTCGCTATGTTCAAGGCTAGACTAAAATTTAAAGTCTGCTAATAATTCGATCCTGCAATCATCTTTTTCTACAGAAAAACATACCAAGATTAAATAAAATTTAGCAAGTGTCTTTCTGTAGCGCCATTCTTTCAGGCAACATCATAGTGAACAGTATACAACCAAGCAATGTTGGGAGGGCATGCGGGAGGCTGAATTGTCAAACCGACTTGCAGACTACTGCGCCAGGAGCTACAAAACCCACCGAAAACCACTCACAACCCCACCTCACTCCAACCAAACGCAAAAGAAGCGAGGTTAACCATTAGATGTACCGATGTAAATCCTCCTGAGGCATTACAGTGATCCCATCTATATATGCTATAGTGGGATACCCTAGGATCGGACTGCAACGTTGCAAGGCGACGGAGCAAAACATTGAACGCCGTAGAACATTTCACGAACGACTGCAAAGTTCAAGCGGTAAACACAAAGCTACGAGAAGTTCCCGTCTTCAACGGTTAGCTCGTATCGGGAAACTGAACAATCGTCGTGAAGCGTACTAATACAAACGCAAAAAAGAAGGCGCTGCCTCCGCTCGACAACGTTTGAGATGTAGACACGTAGACCCTGATGAACATAAGATTGCTAGGCAATCAACTAGGATAAGAGGGGACTATCAGGGATATAGGTCTAGAGGAGTTCGCGGAACGGAAATAAATAATAATAATAAAATAGCGAATCGTTGCCATCAATAGGACGGCAATCGTGAAGGCGGTGACACCTCGCTAAGTTGGCGTTTTGGCAAAAGGCGGATCTGAAGTTGCGGCACACGCAACTCAGGCTTACACAGAGGCAGAGGGGCCCCCACGGCTCCTGGTAAAACTAGATTTCTAAAACGCCTTCAACACCATTCGGCGCGATGTTGTTCTTAATGAAGTTAAAGCAAAAGTTCCATAAATGTTTCGCTTATCGTTGCAGAGCTACGGCACGCCAACACTGCTGTCCTGGGGAGAGAGTGAACCCCTTCTCTCAGTCAATGGAGTACAACAGGGAGACCCGACTGGATCCGCCTTATTTAGTTTAAGAATCTCAGGATTAGTGTCCCGCATGAAAGGTCCACTAAACGTGTGGCATCTGGACGATGGTATACTACGCGGCCCGGCAAACGTAGTGCCTCCGACATACGCAAAGAGCTGCACTTTGCTGAAAAGGGCGCCAAAACTTTTAACGTCTCTAAATGCTAGCTCACAGCTTTAGGAGCCTCCCACGTACAGGATCAGGCATGCAATATCATTGCAAACGCCGTGCCCGGTACAAAGAGAATCAAGTTGCGTAACTTGGAAGTCTTGGGAGCGCCCATTGGCTCTCGGAAGATCTCTAAAACAATCCTGGATAAGCGGGACGCCCTTCGGTGTATAAAAACTCCGCTACCGGCGATGCTTTGTACAGGCTACATTATGCCTAGGCTAAAGCACATTCTACGCACAAGGAGATACTGAGTGAAATTTTAAACGTAGCCCATACTGACAGATCCTGGAAAAGGGCCACAAATCCTCCCAGCGAAACAGGGCTGGGACTAAGATCCATAGCAGAGCTTTGTTGTGCTACGCTGCGTCACTCATAGAGTTTGCGGGCCTAGCAAAGACGTTGTTAAAACCGGATGTTCGTTCTGCTCTCCGCAGAACGAGGGACAAAGCTGAGCTGGCAGCTAGACAATCGATAGGCTCTGGCCCCTAGGAGCAACACCCTACGCAGCATATGCTTTACGGCTACAGGTGTCAAGCGACCGCTCGCAAGATCTTGGATGAAATCCAATCTCTAACAGAGAGAGGGCGGTATTTATAGCCGCCCGTGACATCTTCAGCAGTTGCTTCCTAAGGGCACTTATTTCACCGCAGCTGGGGACCATGCTGGACAACACATATTTCCGCATGGTAGCCTCCCTAAAAATAGGTGCTCCCATATGTGAGCCACACCAGTGCATGTGGAAAAACAGTGCGTAAGGATGGACTGCACCCTTCAAGTTGTACTAAGATTCCTGGTTGGACTCCCAGACACGCGGAAATCAACGCGATCCTAAAGAAGGCTCTAAGTAGAGCCGGCTTATTAAGCACCCCGGAGCCCAGGCTGAGCTTCAAAGACGACAAAAGTCCCAAAGGCGTCACCATCCCGCTATGGTCTAAGGGCAAATGCCTGGATGCCACAGTATCATGCACAGTGGCTCCGTCATACTTAGTGCACAGCGCCACCAAATCAGGGTGGGTTGCTGAACATGCTAAGATCGCAAAAAAAGGCAAGTACACTGACCTGGAGAAAAGATACCACTTCGTACCCGTCGCCAGGGAAACGATGGGCTCAATCAGCAAGAACACAAGTATCTTCCTCAAAGACTTAGGTATCAAAATAAGTGCAAACACGGGAAACCAGCGCGAGGGCGGGTTTCTGCGTCAGCATCTCTCGCTGCCAGTGTGTAGGGTAAACGCCGCCGCTATCCTCGGCTATGGATTAAGGAGTGGGGGTGAGCCTAGGCGGGTACACGTTCAAGTCCATAATAATAATAAAAGTCTACGGAGGTTTATTGAGAGAACTACAGTTAACGCACTGCAAACATTTTTGCAAGCGTCAACACACGACAGAACCACTTGGCTCAGAATCTCGGCCGATTCTAAGCCACTTGTGGACCAGCGCGTATAATGTTGCTCCTAAAAGCGCACCAATAATAGCACGGCAGCATCAATTTTCCTTCTTTGGTATGACCACCAAAATGCAAAGCCCTACTTGGATTTTCGGAGACCGTAGCCTGCAATGTAAGTATTCTTACATGTGAGACCTAGATTATACAGGCGTGGTAGCACTATGCAACGATGCCAGCGTGCTGTGTGGCCCACTGCTCCAACTCGCAAACCAAAGGGCCAGTCACCCTTAGCAAAACGTTTCTGTACTTTGTAATTATAAGCCACAAAATGGCCGTCTTCACTACGTGGCCAGCCTAGGAAGTGACCTTAATAGGCTAAAGGTTAAATTTGGCTAAAATATATTACCATCTAACTGTACTATTATAGTAACACGGCTATACAATGCAGGTAAATTGGCAGGCTAGAATACACCTCAATGGCGCATTGTAGATGTGCATTCTAGTCGTTAACGTTAATTCTGTGCCGCGACAAGTTTAACCTTGAGATAATACCTGTTCTTGCAATTCAAACTGCTTAACTAACAGACCTAAAGTAAAGTTTTCGGGCTAACCCTCAACCAAGATTTAACGTCCACGGAACTGTTTTTCACATTGCTTCATAGACGGACGCCCATAAATACAAATGTGCAACGGTGGGGCTCGAACCCGCGCACCTATGTTTACTACTTAAGCCACCACGCCACCGGGCTAATTGACAAGCCTAATCTCATAAGAGCAAAGTCTCATACAAATACCCCACATAAAAATAACATAAATGGGTTATATATATATATATATATATATATATATATATACCCCACATACAAATAACATAAATGGGTTATATATATATATATACCATGCCTAACTTGACCCCTCATGTGTTACATAGACGAGGCCTTGCCAGAGGCTCTGGATGTGGAGTCGCATATCGTGGCCATGTTATCATTAATAACGTTCCGCCGCAGTGGTCTGTGGGGCAAGCCCCGTGATATACCAGGCAATGTCGCAATTGCAAGTTCTGTACGATCCACGTGTATGTGCTCCTAAAAGCCCGTCCTTGAGATTACTCCAATGAATGAGAGAGCCGCATTTACAAGCAAGTACAAATAAAGGCCCGTTGAAATGCAAGTCTAAAGAGCCTAAGCCACTGCTCGTGGAGACACAGCAACGGTTCGCAATGAACTTCACAGACAGAGAGGCTTGCGGGACTCTCAGCAAGCCAAACGTGCACCCCTGTTCTTCGATCGGTGCGGGATGAATAAACTAGTGAAGCTCGCTACCTGATTATCTAGCGAGTCAAAATTAGCTAATCTAGTTGATTTCGGTTGTTAGTCGTGGCTCTCGAGATATTGTGTTTGTGCGTAAGGACTTCGCAAATCGATTATGTAAACTAGGCGGTATTGCCATGACCTCCAATCTTGTGCCCACGCGCTGAAAGTATGTGCCTATTAGAAACAAGTCAAGTACACATAGATGTCTACCATGTACAAACAGCAGCTATATCAGTAGACCGTCAAATATATCTACATGAGAAGAAAAGTCAAAATCCCCATTATAGGCGATATATGTCTTAATGCATTATCCGATAGCACTGCTTTGGGCTAAAAAATGGTAGGAGTGAGGATTTTTAAATACGCAATTTCCGTAATAATATTTTGAAACAATGAGTAGATTGCAAATTTAAATTCAGATGAGTGACTTATCTTTGATATATATTACTACATATTTTGTTCATTTATAAACGCATATATCCTTGTGCCAAACGGCCAAACTGATTACAGAAAGTAGCTCTCGACAATTTTCGTAAAAGAACGTGATTAGGGGAACACACGCTTCACGGTAATATGGTTTTCCATGCGTCGTGCAGTGTGCCTAGCTGTAGTATGTGTGAAAAAGTTTAGAAAGCAAAAAAAATATGCATATATATATATAAAGGTGTATGTATGCAAATTTGTAAAACTACTATTTAAAGAATGATGTGTTGCCTTGGCGCCGTGCTTGCTGTTCGCCGTGTTCGCGTCCGCCTGTGTACGTGTTCTGTTAGCAGACGTAGCCGCCGTGTCAGCAAATTCAATTTAATAACAGTCACGCTTTTCCTGCTGATGCCGTATCTTTACCGTGTTTAGTTTTCTAGGAAAGGAATAAAGACAGCGCGCAGGACACACACGGCAAGAGAAAGATACAGCGAGACAGAGAGAGCGAGAGAGAGAAAAGTCGAAGAAATTGAAAAGAAGCGAAGGACTTAAGAAAAGAGTACGCTATTGTGTGTCGAGTGGCTGTCCTGGCCAAGCGACCAAACGTTCTGCAGCTTATTTTGCTTAGCTGCATATTTAAAAGGAATAAAGCCTGACGCGTGCGTGCCGCACGACTTCGCCGTAGTAGAAGTAATGGTGGTGGTTGTGGTGGTGCTGGTGGTAGTAGTAGTAGTAACAAATGTTGCCCAGATCGACAACGACAAAGTCGATTACGACGGTCGCGCCCGCACTACCCATCGCGTAACGTCCGCGTACGTTCATTACGTTGCCACATTGCGGCGGAAAGGCGCGGCGCGATGCCGATAGGATGGCGGTTGGCAGGAAGGTTGTCACAGCAAACGTCCACTCAACGGCGTCCGACGTCGCCAATGCTCGGCCGCTGCTGGTGCTGCCGGGAAAACCTGCGCCTAAGGAAGGGGGGCCCGAGCGGCTGCAGCTTGGCCGGATGCTGCTAAAGCGACCGGCAGTTCCCTCCGCCGTTTTCCAGCGGGCGAGATGGGGAGACGGGAAGCTCGAAGCACGATGAAATGAAGAAGTACTGAGCGCAGCAATCAAACGACGGCCACCGCGACGACACGAACAGGGGCGATCCCGCAAACGCCTGCCCTATTCCTGTATTTGAAGGGGGCGCTGCTCTTGTATTTGTGGGGAGGGTGTTCCTGTATTGGGGGGGGGGGGCTGTTTTTCCAAGGGACCTAGTTACTCCAAGGGGCTTGTTCCTCTTGTTCATACTTTGGCCGTATACTCGTATTCGGTCTGGTTCTCAGACGCATTTGCAGGCGCACACACGTACATATATAGTCACTTATAACGGTTATATATATATATATATATATATATATATATATATAAATATATGTATATATATAACTTGTAGACACAGCGCTAGATGTTCCGAGGCCGACGACGACGACATATATACACAACCATAGATGATTTTGACGTCAGCGACCACCTCTTCCCTTCTATTCGTATGTGTACGTCTTAGACATTGGGTATCTGCCGTTGGCCTCGGCGTAACCACGGCGACTGCGACAAACCAGTCAGGGGGTAGCACTTCCTCAGTTCATCATCATCATCATCATCACCATGATTGTTATCATCGCCGTCGTCGATGCCCTCATCTTTGTTGTGCCCATGTAACTGACCCCGCATGACGCAATGCTATAGACCGATGGTGGCCGCGTAGTCTGCGTGCTGGGATGGTTCTGTTGGATAATATTTCTGTCGTCATTGTCGAAACTTCACGAGCGCAGGGGGGGAACCAACAAAACGACAAAGTCGCGGTTTGGGATAAACGCCTTGTAGATGGGCTGGTCGTTAATGTATAGGGAATGATTGCCAGCCCAGCTCAAACAGCAGTAGCGGCTGCAGTCGTAGCAGCAGCGGGTCACAGTCAGTTGCGTACTGGTGCAATAGCGTCACGCAGGGCAAGTCTGATGACCTGACCCTGTGTGATGAACTGACTCGATAATCAGAGCAGGGCTTGCTACAGAAGAAAATAATTACCTGACGCAAGGACAGAGGACGAAGCGAATCACGTGCCACTCTGACACAGCCACGAGGACTCAGTCCAAATGCTCTCCAAATGTATCGCAATTTAAATTTGTCACATCAATGCCTTTGTCGGGATATCGAGAGTCAAAGTTTCTCCATGGCATTTCTTTTGTTTATTTTAACTGTTTCTGACTTTAACGTTTAATTCTCGTAATCAGCTATTCTTGTGTATGGCAACCCTCAACACAAACGCGTTAATTTTTTTCAACCGAAAATTTGCCTATCCAGACCAGCAGATAAGTAACTTAAATTAACTCGAGAGCTCTTCCGTAATTAGCTCTAGGATTCTTGACACCAAGTACTTGTTCTTTTTGATTAACCATAGTGGTTTTCTTTTCACAACAAATCGCATTCGCTAGCGCTTAGAGGGCAGTTTAACAGTCTAGT
Source organism: Dermanyssus gallinae (assembly GCA_003439945.1). NCBI lineage: Eukaryota > Metazoa > Arthropoda > Arachnida > Mesostigmata > Dermanyssidae > Dermanyssus > Dermanyssus gallinae. The sequence goes on along the minus strand of QVRM01002916.1, from coordinate 28,398 downwards.
AGTTTTTTTGTATAATGATTTGTTTGATTTGATTTTCGTTTTATTTTTAATGCAGAGTTATTGAGTGCTATTACTAGTGTATGCAACAATATTTGGTCTGGAGAATAACATTGATGAATTCATATCTCAATTTAATTTTACTTTCTGCGTTTGTTTGTCTCACACGTTGTAGGCGGGCATTCTTATCAAGAAGTCTTTAATTCCGAGTGTCAACGGTCTATGAGGAATTTTATCACGCTATTGAGACATCGCACTCTTTGCAATTATCTTTGTTTATCTTTGCAAACTCTGTGCTTATCCTTGGAACAACTGATAAACATATATGCTGTTCTACGGGGGGTATTAGGTCGAATACCATATTTGACAAAAATATAAATGGTATAATTTGATGTTCTCCTTATTGATAATAACTTGAGCTATTTCTTTCTGGTAAGTAGGATTCACGTAACGCCAACTTAGCGTTAGTTTCGCCCACGCACTATATGCCTGATCGTAATTTATTTAGAGTTTATTCGACGTTATGAAACGTCAGGCGTCGGAAAAACACTAAGTTAATTTACTCACCTCTAAATCGAAAACCAACCTGTCGTGAATTGAGTACCGTGTTGATGAGAAAATAGGGCAAATTTTGTTGATATAAATCGGATGCGCATAGTCGATCAAAATTTCGACACTTGTGTTTTTATTTAAATAATTTCATACTTAGTTTGACGCTCAGGAAGTCCATTACCTAATTGGCCGGCTTAAGTGTTTTTTAGAGGCCTTTTGTTTAGAGGCCCACATACTTCTACAGTATAACGTATGAGATAAGCTGATAACCCCAACGAGCGTTAATGGGAGCGTTGGGATTCTTTGAATTCGTCTTCGGCGCTTTTCTCCTATGCTTACTGCCCGAGCGCCGAAAGGACGGGAAAATGATTCTTTGATAGCAAATAGTCAGCATATTCATACCTATGCTAAGGTTGAAACAGTTATTGACGTCCGCACTCCATTCCATGTGAATGAATAGATGAAGTTTATAACTGTTGCAGACTGCGCCAAGTTCGGTAGGAACCATGGACGCATATGAACTGCCTTGATGAGCATTCCAAGCATTTCAAAGGCTGGCTCTGTTCCGAAAGAGCACGCACCTTTGCGGCGATTGCGGGAGCAGAAACACACAATAGCACGGCATTACACGGCACCGATTGCAAGCCACGCGGGCTCGGTGGCGTAGTGCATTCGTCTGCGCCTCGCAACAGTAAAAGACACATAGGTGCGCGGGTTCGAGCCCCACTGTTGCAAATTTGTATTTATGAGGGTCCGTCTATGAAGCAATGCGAAAAGCAGTCTCGTGGACGTTAGGTCTTGGCTGAGGGTCAGCCTGAAAACTTTTTTTAAGCCACGCGGAGCCAGTTCCGATTACGCGCATAAATTGGATGCCAAACGAATTGAGTGGCTTATAAGAGGGGGGGGGGAGAGGGAAACAGAAAACTACGAATCATACCGTAATAAGCGGTAAACCTATGAAGCTACCAAAACCGGTTTCTTTTAAATGGTGGCGTACGTAGATGTAGGCCTGGCGGAGTTAATAACGCATTAAGACCTCACGTGTCGAAAACCGTATTGTAGCTATTTCCTGCCTATTGACCTGCTCTGTCAAAAAACCACTGGTCTAGTTCGGCAAGCTGTCCGACCCTTATAGAATGATACATAATGCAAGCATACCAGATTGGACACCTGCCAAAGCTCCCACATCCGGGCCGATCGTCAAAATGATAGATCGCCGCCGCAACCCAACCTCTGGGGCGCTGGGACGTGAAAGCAACGAATGTTGCGAATGACCGCCTCTATACGTAATGTGACGCAATGTGTTCACCCGTGACAGACAAAATTTGACCTTTATGGGCACCTCTCCGTGGGAATGTCTTGCACTGCTACTAATAGCATGACATCACTTCTGCTAACTTTGGCAAATACTGCATTCAGGCGGATCAGTTATATATATATATATATATATATATATATTTTTTTTTTTTATATATATATATACAACCGTCGTTTGAAACCGATCGGACGAAACTCGGGCTCCCGTTTGTTATCATTGTAAGTGGCGACGGCGGCACCAAAGTCTCGGAGCGAGTGCCCCTGTGAACCTAAGATGAACCCGAGCATAACTGGAGCAGCGCGGGAACAACGACACGCCCAAGCAAAGTCTTCTATACTGCAACTGCCACCGCGCGGTTCGCGCCGGCGCAGCTCCAGCGGCACTAACGGGAAAAGGGAGCTGCAAAAGACATAGACGCCAGTTGCGATCTGAACTAATGTAGAATTTGAACGTACAGCAGACCAGACTGTACCTGAAGTGACAGAACATTAGCAAAGCTGCGTACCGACACAGCAACACAGCTAATCTGTGTTCAGGAGTTATTGCTGCAGTTTAGCGGTCAAACCGTCGGAATGGAGCGGCTGTGCTGCCGATGTGCTGGCCCAATCATTACAGAGCGTAACAGTGCCATACGCACAAAACAAGACCAGTCTTAATTGGCTTTTACTAAATTAAAGTAGTATAGCAAACAAATGTAAACGCTGACGCTGATTTCTGTATCATTACGTTGTGGCTGAAAGGGGCTAACGAAGAATTGATTGTATTACTAATGTCATTCTTTACTGTGGATTCGACCGCTGCATTGAGGTCAATAAGGAAGAATTGCCCAAAGGTGTGGTGGCATCGTTCTCGGTAAAGTTACTCAAGCAGAACAACGAGTCGTGACTAACCATTGTTACACTCTCTCAGTTCAGCTCCGAAGCGCTGCAACGAAGCGAAAGACACCGCGATTCAATAGAACGACCTCCAAACTGTATATATATATATATATATATATAGTTCGGAAGGTCGTTCTATTGAATCAGGATTAGGTGTTAACATGTCATCCTTAGTCGCGCTGGAGAAGGTAATACTCTTTTTGTTTTCCTGAAGAGCTTATTGTATCGTATCCGATTGCTACATAGCAGAACAAAATATCCCCGAAAGTGTGCTCTCTGTAAGGACTCCAGAATTAGTTGAAGCAATGCATAACCACTAGACTTCCCTGGTGTCATTTGTTGCCTGTTGACAGCAGGTTGTCTTCAATCTTTGTCTTGCAAGAAAATATTAATTGCGAATTCGAAAAGCAATCTCACAAATACCGCCTTCCCGTTATTTATAAAACGTCTCTGTTGTAGAAGAAACCAAGGCTCTGTCAAAAAGGTGATCGTAAAAACAAGGCAACAAGATACAAACTGCAGTAAAATTGTGACCACTCTAGACCCCGGACTGAGTAGGTGACCCGAGCGAGCAAGGTCAAATCAAATGAACATGAAGATGGCAGTGTGAAATGTGCATTTTCGGCATTTTATGCTATTTTATTTCTGGAAAGGAAATAATTCAACCCAAGTCGTAACTAATGTAACGTCTATGACAGAGAGACAGTAACTGACAGGATAGTTTAAAAGTGGTTTTTCCAATGTAGGAACGGCAATTTCGACGTTAGCGTTCGAGACCGGCCCGGACGCCATGTGACAGTGGACATGGCCACATTAACGACAGTGGTGGAACCAAACCTACACCTGTCGCTGGCTGCGCAAGAACATCCGTTGTTATCCGTTGTTCAAAGGCACCTCCGTGCCGAGAGATTCGTCATGAATGTATGGGTGTTGCACGCGCTCAGCAAACGCCAACTGGAGAAGCGGGTGCTATTTTGCAATCAGCTCCTAAAAAATAACGAGGATCGCCCCTTTTCCGCACCATGGTGACAGCAGATGAGAAATGGATACTATATAAGAACGTTGTGCACAGAAGGACGTGGCTTAAAAAGGGAGTGAGCCCCACCAACTGCCAAGCCTGGACCCTATACAGCATTCAATAAAAGCTTTTCGTTGTAACGATATATGTCTTCAAAAATTGGTGAAAAATTAAAACGGACTTATGGATCAACCCTATATATATATATATATATATCCATAAATCCAATCGCGCAAATAGAAAGTTAGTCAGATGTGTAAACCCTCGATAGTAACATTTCCGAGGTCCTTTTTGTGGGCATGGGAGGTAAGGCATACGATATAGATTATGTGGATACTTATTGTCATAGTGTTAAGGCTATTTCCTATACGGGGAAAGTGTATTGCGCACTGGAACCGGGCCGATCGGTTAATGCCCCAGGCCTAGTCACCCCGGTGGGACGCTTGCTGCCTTGGCTTAATAGGCATAATGAGATGTAAGTACGTCATATATAAATTATGTTTGTATCAAAAAATGTTGGATTAAAATTACAATTAAATAGTAATTTATATATTATTACATAGGTGTATATATATATATATATATGTGTTTCTTTCTTTTCATTATTCTCGTGACATAAGTGCCCGTGACTAAAACGACACGGTATAGACCAGAGCGTCCACAGCAAACACTATTACTTGGCTGCGCCTACCGGCTTCGTAAATGTTTGAGCGAAGCGTGATCTGTAGCCGGTCATCGACATAAGAAGAACTACGAGTATGCGCGAGACGAGAAGAGCCCCAAAGATGAGAGGGAGGGAAATTCTTACCAATTGATGTGTCCAACAACAGAGTGGGTGGCGCCTAGTACGGTGATGGCGGAACTCTGCTGTGAATTAGGGAAGGAAATGTACGTTCTCCTGAAACGTTTCTTGGTGGACAAGTGTAGTTGGCCATTGTGCTATCTGTCGCCTGCGGCACAGCCGTCGCCGCCGCCGCAGCAGAGCTCCGTTTCAATGATAACTTGGGCCAGGCCCTCGAGTGCCAGATGCGGGAAAAGAAGCAGAAACAGCCGGTCGCGTCCGGCCTCGCCTGAGGTGGCCAGGAGTGGAGCCAGGAAGAAATCAATCTTTGCATGCGCTTCCCACGCTCTCTCTCTTTCTCGTGTGCCGGTTAATACCGAAGAACGAAGCATTGGTCCATCTTTGGAAACACCTCAGTCAGCACTCAATCCCTCAGTGTATATATATATATATATATATATATACGAGGTCTCCGAGAGTTAATCCAACAATGTTTTTTATATATAGGGCAACTCGCGATTTTTTTCAATGGAACAAGGGAGCAAAAATGTCGCTTAACGAATGCGTAATTAAGCGCAAAAACCAAAATATAAGAATTGCAAAGCATTTCATTTTTGGATAATGACCTTCAATAAAACATTTATTTTGCTTTAAGCTAATGTAGAATGCAATTCAACATAGTAAATCGGCTCTCACCCCCCAAAGGAAGACATTTTTGCCCCCATGTTTCATTGGAAAAATGATTATTTGCTGAGTTGTACTAGACCCCAAAGTTTTTCTAGGAGGTATATATATATATATGTGTGTGCAGAGCGAGCGACGCCTTGAACGTTCTCTAGAAGTAATGATGAGCTGGAGCTAGAGAAACACGATGTTTCAATTGAAATAACTAGTGGTTAAAAAACAAGGTGGCGAAGACCGTCACAGTAGTCAAACTGATCTTGTTTATAGCTGCACTCCTATTTATTTTATTAGCTCTCACAGACTCACGTATGTGTTGTATTTGGATTGAGTGGTAGCTGATAGGTACAGTCACTGTCATGTTCAGCAACATTCAAGTCAGACATGGCTACGTACTATTCTAGCCGAGCAGCCATACAACGGTGGTTCGACGGAATTACGACACTGCTCAGCTCCTTTACGTAAAAAAGAACCTTCCTTATTTAAATAAAGGGATCAATGAGCTGGATGATTTATTTCGTACGCAAGAGCAACTTGATGGGCCTAAATCGTTAAGTTACATGTCAGTTCTATTAGGAAAAATCTAATAGCACCTTGGGATATTGCGCGCAGATGCTCACTTTACCACCAAATTCCAATATTTTTTTCTCAGATTTAAAATAATAAATACATGTATTAAGGGTTTTAGCATCCTGCGTAATCTCGCTTTAATCTAGAATTAAATTTTTTTAAGGAGGTTGTTTTTAGTTCTATCCTCCGTCTCCTGCGGGCTTAGAACTTAACCTGAGGTATATCTTCAATGCACCGAGAACCGGACAAGGTGGCTAAATCTTCTTCAAAGGGATCAGGATCTCTTTGATCTGCACAATGCGCCACTGTAAATTATCTATCTGGCAATTTGTGATAATAAAATAGGCTTGTTTTAACACGCATATATTAATTGGTGGCCCGATCAGTTATAGTGAGCTCGGGGTAGCTATTCCTAAATATTCTGCATCCTCAGAAAGAAGTGTGGAGTCTTAGGGGCATACAAAACATATTCTTTAGGCGTCTGCAATAGTGATATTTGTAAGTGCTCCAAACTTGACGAGCCCGGTGGCGTGGTGTATTCGTCTGCGCTTCGCGACCTGAGGAGACACATAGGTGCGCGGGTTCGAGCCCCACCGTTGCACATTTGTATTTGTGGGGGTCCGTCTATGAAGCAATGCGAAAAAGCAGTCCCATGGACGTTAAATCTTGGCTGAGAGTCAGCCCAGAAAGTATTTTTTTTAAGTGCTCCAAACTTATCATTCTTATCTTCCCGCGGCATATGACCACAAAGACTTACGTTAGCAAAAATCGTGATTACCTGTTTGGTGAAATTCTTGCGACTTACCGACTGACAGAATGGTAATTCTTAGATCAACAATTAACTGCCATATGAATGATAAGTACAAATTGTTATGCCAAGATACTTTTGCATTGCTATTCCTGCTTATATATATAAGCTAATATATTCCTATGACAATGGCTCTGCGCAGCGCTTCTGTGTTTCCATGTCGAGACTTGGTAGACTCTCGCTCAACATCGCACCATACTTAGAAGTCCAGGGAATTTACGTCTGGACTGCTAGGGGGGCCACATCGCCTTGTCCTAGAACGCCGTCATGTTGTCACGCAGCCAATCCTGGACGAGGTTGCTGGTGTGTTTTTTCTTTCATTGGACATTCTATCATACCATGGTTTTACCACCCTTCGCAGAACACGTAAATACACTTCCTTTGTTACGATTTCGTGTTTGTCTCCTTCATTCGACACAAGACTTAGGACGTGCACACTGGCAGAATGTTTGGTTCTATGCACGATTGGTACATCCTCAGGGTCCTTTGCGAGCCACCATTCATTTTTCGGGTTATGTTTTTGGCCAATGGTGAAGATTCTTTTGTCGGAGAAATTTCAAAGATGTCTCGCCGTTTTGTGTCTCAAAGACGTGAGGATGAGATAACAGCAGACCATCCTTCTGGTTTTCGCGGCCTCAGACCACATCTGTCTGACTTCGAACGTATAAGATTTGTAGCGCAGTTGTTCGGTTGATAATCCGACGCATTGAATGAACACTCATATTAAATGTGATCGCTAGACGGCGCATCGATAGACTTGTATACTTAAAAACGAAGTTTTGCACCATTTTCATCACTTCTCGTCGGCGGTTGTGAATCTTCCTTCCAGGTGTTGCACCACCTAGCCCTGTATCTTCTGCCTGGCCAAAATGTATACGGTTTTAGCTGCCGTACGGATATATTAGACACAACTAGTGTTTCTGTTACATCACTGGATCTGCTTTTGTCTTTTTAGCTCTATTAATGCTGCGCCGTGGTAACTTATATCTAAGTATAACAATTCCACTGCGTATATGCAAAGCGTGTTATTTTCATTTGTAAAGACAAATTAAATGAAATTATCTACTGGTCATTTTAGCTAGTCGTCCATAGATGGCTTTGTGCATCATCTATCGGTTTCAACCCAATGCTTACTAAAAATCGCTTTTGCTGGTCGATTTTTTTTTGAATTTACTTATATTATTATTTGCTTAAGTCCAAAAAAAGACTCGCAAATAAGTGTTCTGAAAATAATCGCTTTGAAATGGTATATGTTGCGCCGAAGTGCAACTTGCAGTTCCTAACGTTTAGGGCAATTTTATCCACTCTCTTTTGCGGTCAAACATTTTGAGCCCAAAACCAGGATTGACAACAAAATGCGCATTGTTACTATTTTAACCATTATTTCCCGATGCTTATATATATATATATATATATATATATATATATAGGGAGAGAGAGAGAAAGAGAGAGCCGTGCACGTCCTCAGTCGTGTCTCTTCATACCACCTCTCTATGTCTCTCGTTGTTGCTATCGCGCTCTGATTCTCTCCTATAGTGTCTTATTTCTGCTTGCTGGGCCGTAGTTGTCGTAATGGTAGTAACTACTAAAGATCGAATACCTCGTTGCGCGCTCATTAAGCCAATCAAGAGAAGAGCTAGTCGGCCATTTATCTTCCTGTCTCGCGCGCAAAGTCTCATGAGCGGAGCGGCATGGCCTCGAGAGCATACCCACACAACTGATGTAGCAGTGCTATAGTACCTTCAGTCGTTGCGATATTAGCCCAAGTAGTGGTGACTAAGATCAAATAAGGTGTTGGAACCCTTATGGCGGACTATTGTCACTGTGAGTGTTGTATGTTATTGTAATTACTCTAATGATTGCATGCTACTGTAATTACTGTCACTGATGTTATTAGTTAAATCCTAGCACTACCACCATGCCTAGGCAGCAGCGGATGGGCCTGCAGAACGGGTAGGCCCGGAATACAGCCTTAAACTAAGCCACTAATAAGGCTACCTATATTACTTTCTGGCAGCATCGGTGATCTAGTATCTGTTATCTAATCAACGGTTAACAGTGGTCAAACAAGTGGGTGGTTGTCGAGTTTGTTTTAGGATTGTTGTGAATTCCCATTACACCCGATATCACCGAGCTGTGTCGTTACGATGAACAACAAACGATGTAGCCCGTTCTTGGTCAGACGTTGATCTCAGATTTGTAATGTGGGAAGTATTAGCCATTTCGTGAACTTATCGTCCGCGTATTAGTGTGCGTACATAGTTTACTGTGTGGACTGCAATAACGCTGTACGCAAATTGGTTAGGCTTACGACTATTTTATAATTGATAAACTAATTAAATAAATACCAAAAATTGTTTTTAACATACCCCTTATATTTTTGGCTACTACGTACTAGTAGAAGACATACACGAGGTTTGTGTTATACTACATCTCTTATGGACATTTGCCGATTAGCGATGTAGATATGCCAGTCTTCTTATATTTGTCACTTATATTTGTCAAAATAAAAGTGCTAGGTTTGCACGGCATGGTTTACGCATTTCAGGGCAAGCAATCAAGATATCGGTACACTAGATATCGGTCAGGATCTAAATAGGAATTACTCTGTATCGCTGGCGCTCTTCTGCGCCCAGCAGTATGTCACCAGAGAAAGAGTTGGAAAAATCATGGCATCCTTCCCAGACAGTCGCGGAACTAGCTAAGGCACGTTGCCGCAGCAGCACCAATGCCGTAGTAGAGCACGAAGTCATTTTCTAGCGTATCTTCTGAATTGCGGTTTCACCCTTAAAAAGTACGACGCGACATATAATACAATGAGATTTTTGCTCTGTGTACAAGAACACCGACTTTAAACACCGACTTAACTAACTAAGTACAACGTTATACATACGTTTGGTGCTAGCCAGCTGTCGTTCTGAACTCTGATTTTTTGTTTCTATTCAACGAGTCGGTTGCTTTCGACTATCAAAGGGTAAACGTCAACTCTCTCATGCTCTGAAAAGTGGATACTTTTTTCTTGAAATACAAAGCATGCTCTAGCACCACTTCTGAATTCTCCTGCGTAGGTGATGAGTCGTCATTAGGCGAGACTATCTCAGTCCGGATAGCGAAACATGGGGCGCCTGTTGCAGACGGACCGTAGAATGAACCACCGTGGATTCACACAATCACTATTGATATTTAACAGATCTGTTGTTGTTTACATAATGTTAACATAATTATTGCGCGGCTGGAAGGCTACGCAGTTGAACCACATCTTCTTATACCTGTAGTTCTATTACATCAACAAACAATACGCACCGGTGGTCCGACTCCTGCCGTTCCGCCACTTTGTGTCTCACATCAAAATATATATATATATATATATATATATATATATACATATATATAAGTGGACGTATCTGAAATACAGTTTTCAGTTCCTCTCCTAACGTAGCTATACTGCCGGGCACTTGTCTACTAACCAACCTTAGAGTCGCTTCGAAACATCGCGCTCTTTCGATGCGCCGCCGGGCGTCCCGATCGCCGCCGGGTGGACTCCAGACGGGATTGCATGGTACAAGTCCTCTCCTCATCAGCGCCGCGCGATACTCAGGGCCTATGCCGTAACTCGCTAAGCCATAAGAGCATCCGTGGAATCATCCCCCTAACGTTTTGTCATTTCGCTGATTCCACAGTGGCTTTCTCGGAGGTGCATCCGACCTGTCTCTTATGCCTGGCTTAGCGCACCTTGGATGAGTGACGCAAGGTATCTAGTTGTATTACAGGCGTTATATTGGGGGATACTCGATTGTTCCGGCCAATTGCCTGTTTCGAGGCCATTAGATCCAAACGGCTTTCGTTATATCGTTCGCCGCGTTTTTCGATGCCGCCCCGTCGACATGATATCATGACGCGAGCCCTTCGGTTATTTATACGGCAACCAATCAGGCACTTGAACCAAGGAGCGTAACGGCGACAATAGAAATAGGAAAGAATGATCTTTAATGCGAGTCGTTGAATGCGAATCTACAGCAGAAGAAATTGTGAGACTGCTCCTGTTCGTTACGGCTCTGCGTTGTTTTCTTGGCTTTGTGTGTTTTTAGTATTTACTTTCACATGACGTAGTAGTTATTATTTCACATCATTTTATGATGTGCCTGGGACATTGTGGAAACAGTCGTACCTCAGCACGGTCTTTGTGATACAAGTTCTAGTTGAAATATTTTGCTTTTAGGCTGTTATTTAACGTGCTGCAGACATTAACTATATATACTGGCGTGATGTGTTCGCAGAAGACCGTGGGAAAAGCTGTGTGCCCGTCATTATCGGCCCCTATCCAAGTAGTGTTCACATGCGACTCCAAACGACTAAACTTGTTTAATCATAAGCTCAATCTACAAGGCAAGATGAATTTCTGCCATCTGCAAAGTATTTGCGTCTGTTACGTCAGAGAGCGTAAATGTATTTTTACGAAGATACTTTGGTGGTACCGGGGCATGTTACTCGTCAAGAGTTAAAATGGGGTTGGAATCTATTGGGCGCTACCCGTGGCACCAATATCGACACCAATATAGTAGTTCGGTTTTTTTTTTAGATTAGCACACGGATACAACTTTATGACTCTACTTATATTTCTACGCGTGTATCGCAATGCAAAACTGGTCTGCTGGTTGTTGAGCATATGGAGTTAAGGTGTGACAGAAGATCTAAAACATAATTTTAGAAACGTAAACATTAACAGTGCCAACCTGAGAGTATCAAGTAGCTAAAATGAATTTGACGAAATATGACTTGGTATTTAATTGGATTTAAACTATTAGACCCTTTTTATTCCAACATTAAGCGGTTTAACTTTACCAACTGAGCCATCACGCAAAGGAAGAATTGTATCGTCTGCGGTACCGTAATCAAATTTCAGTAATTAAAATAGATCATGTAAAAAGGGGTATTATTTCTATAATATATATATATATATATATATATATATATATACGGGTATATTACACTATATTTAAAAATATATATATATCACGCTAATGTTAAGCAAAGGAAGAAAGTTAAATATATAATGCCTTAGAACTACTTGCAGATTTTATAGAAACATTTACATACACGCAATACGGCATGCTTGAGCTCTAACCAGTAAATTATATGGCACGCATCTACTTTTACTTAGTTTACATGTAATACATATCAATTCGTGCAATTAAGTCGTAGAGTGTAGTTTAAGTTTTTGTGGGCACTGCAAAGTCTTGCGATGTCTAGCGTTGCAAATTCAAGCCAACAACCTGTGCCTGGGTGTCCTCGCCAATATGCGAAAAGTACGGCGTCGATTTTTGCCCACAGGTAAATGGTAAGTGCAATGTGCAAGTTCCGACCCACCTGTTTCAACACGAGATTCCAATCGCCATACTAATAGAAGACCTATAAACGCGATTAGATAATACAGACTATTTTGTCTGTTTGCTACCTGCTGTTCATTGCTTAATTATAAAAATAAAAAAAACAGTTGTCGATAGACTCAATCCGGTCAGTTTGCAATAATACACTTGTCACTTTAACCTTCTTAATTTGTGTCCTACCTTTTTTTCGTACAAATTGTGTCGAATATTATACAGGTTTATTGCACCAGAAATTGTAGCTGCATACCTAAAATTCATATCGGCTAATAACATCTTTCACTACTGCATGCATTGAAACAGCTTTCTATTTCCTTGCATTGCAGTATGTGGTATCGGTCAATATTACATGTGCCACAATGTTTAATACCACAATCTTCATTTCAAAGCAATACCCTTTTAGGCATATATATTGGTGGTAGCCATGCCAGGTAAGTCTGCAGAGTACCCGTCTGTTCACTTGCATTCCCTGCTTCCAACGGTCTGTGGTGAATGCAGGACCGTCAGTGAAATTCTCTATGGCAAAGCTCAAATTACGATTTTCTCTGTATGCGCGATATTGCTCTACGACGAGTGGGCTAAAAACGTATTTGTCCAAGATAAGATCTTCCACAAAGCTTCGCTCTTGGCATAGTTCCATCGCCAAGGTTGTCGATGCGTTACGCGGCAGGCCGAGCATATATTTCACAAAATTTGCTTTTATTTTGTCTATCTCCTTAATGTTGTCTAAGGTTAAGTTTGGTGCAATGGCCCGAAGGCAGTAAGTTATAATCGGAGCTATTTTTATCTTAAAAAGGTTCATTCCAGTCTTAATGTCAATTTGGGTGAGATCTCCGAGTAGCGTCATGGCCGATACTGCTTTTGCACGTTTGTTCTCTATGTGCTTTGTAAAAGATAGGCCAGGGGTCAAGATTACTCCGAGATAGCTAAATTGACTTACTAATTCAATATTTTGGTTATTGACCCTGATGATGTGGTCAAGACTGGCGTATCGACCTCCTCGGGAAAATCGAAGAACTTTTGTCTTGGATATATTAATTGTCAGCTTTTGCTGTGCGCACCATTGGCTTATTTCATTCAGGTAAAACTGTAGATGTGGTCTTGAATCTTGTGTCGATAATATAGAGTATGAAAGACCGTTCTACTCGCCCGTTAGAATGAACTTCTTAGGCTCGTATCACTTGTACGAATGCCCAATATTTAAACATAGGCTTAACTGACTCTTGAAAGTGAACTATATATATTGTAGATTGTATCACTTATGGACACAATGCACGCTGTATTTTATGCCGTTGCATTACGCATATGCATTGCTCATTTGCGGGGTCCGTTATGTTTGGCATGATTTGACATCGTCGGTTGGACTAGAGCCTGCTAGTGCAACGTTACACAGTCGATGAGGCCTGTAGGTATGTTGCAGGGCAGCCATGTTCACAGAAATCGGCTCTGCCGTTTGCTGATGAGGATGGTTTTCTCTTATGAACCAGGAGGAACGACATTGAGCTCTCCATGCTAATGGCGCACCATGCCGGCAGCTGATCAATATAAATATATGCAAATACGTAGTTGTTTAATTACCTCTATTGACTTATTGTTACTTTCTGATGATCTCACGTTAATAGCCCACTGACTAGGTTGTTTATCGTTTACAACTTTTCTATGTATTAAAATACTTGAACGCGATTATTTTTCAACGCATATAATATATCCATTGTGTCGGCGATATCCTTTTTGGCAGCAGTTGTGGACTCCTTGTATTTTCTATAATTCTCGATTTATCGGCGAGTACGCACGTTGGAGAGCACACTAACTACATGAATACATATGCATTCACAATCAATTAAACACCGAAGTTAGATGCGGAAATTCCCCATACGGCGTTTTGGTGACATCTAATATAGGGGATTTTAATTGCAGTGTGTTGTCGCCTGGACAATGAGCGTTTCGAAGTGATGTCAGCAGAGTTCCTCTATCTAGTGGGGAAGCTTCACAGATATGAACATTTCATACAGACCGTTTGTGGGTCCCATTACCGTATTGTCGCAATTTGTGCCATGGTAAATTATGGTGCTGGGCGCCGGTAGTGCGGAAAATGGTAGGCTGTTATCTACGCACAGATGCGTTATTTTAGTGCATGCATATTTAGACTATGAATACCGGCAATATGTAATCAATTACCTCAGAACAACGGACAACGTCTACTCGGCTGCTGCAGTGTGCTAAGTGTTTGCCTTCGTTTGTTCTCGAGAGATTGAGAAGTAGCATACTCGAGTTCCGCGTATGCAATTAACCTGAAAAGGTAAAGAAAAGTTTAATTTTTCAGTCGTTGTTGCTAAATAATTAGTGAATCATTTTGGCTGGCTCTTTAAGGCTATGTTAAGCATGCAACTGCAGTTGAAACGTCTCCTATATCTACACGTCATCGGTGCAAATCCGGTTGAGCCGGTATCTCATATCTATTAGCAGGTTATTTTCTACTAAAACGTGTCGACCACTACTAAAGAGTATTCCTGTGGTTACGGTTGATTTGTTTAGTTATAATTTTTATCGACAGCTTGAAATCTACAGTTCCCTCCATTTTCACTTAGCACACTCTGCGCCGTTCATTAGTTTAGCTCACATCATAGCATGTTTTTTAAATAAGTACTTCTTTTACGATTACTTCTACTTCTATTGCTGGCACCATTAGGAAGACACGTAATTAGGTATAATCGATACATTGCATGATAAGTAATACATTGGAACGCGATCTATGTGAATTCGTGACTAAACGTTTTCAATATTTCCTCCACAGCGCATATACGAGTTCATATATTGACATATATATTTTTTATACATTGGCAAATTTGTGGCATAAGATCTGGCGGGGGACCATGCTCACGGATTCGTCTCGATATAAGACATGTAGAAGGATCACTGATGTATGCGTGTGTTACTCGCGATTGCAGCGCGTTAATGTGAAAGCATGGTCGCACGTTCTGTCTTAGCTAGCTCGTAATGAGCAACGGCGGCTATACTTATTGTTAGGTATTAATACATTATGCCGAGGCGGAAGTAGCTCATGATTGCGTATGCTTGCCTAATCGTCTTTCCCGCTTGTTGAAACCATGTGTTCTTAGATGGAAATCTGCATGTAACTAAAAACTAGAAAAAAAACATGTTAGTGTGAATAGGTTATTAAGTAGAACCTAGTTCTGTGTCATCTACAGCAGCTGGGCCTAGGTCGACTAATATGGTTATGAAAAAGGCATAGATGTAGGATGTCCGTCTGGTTCATGGCTCGAGGTTTAGACGTAGGTATGGAAGACTGCCCCGCTGACAGGATCGCGATGGATTGCCACGCAGCATCACTGCACAATGCGTACTACAGTGACGACTCAAAACCTACTGTGCACACGCATGTTTGAACATACACGAACAGAACCAGGCAGATAACATGCGCATCTACATGTTATATGTATTAATATGTAATAATGACAACAACAATTTTGAGGTCGTAGAGTTTAGTAACTATTATTGAACCGGTTTTGGTTACTCGTTTAATTGTTAAACACCGTCGAATGGCATTTTGGACTTCTAACCGGTGTTTGACTTTCTTGCCGTGTTGAATGAGTCGTGGCAGATAGACACGTCGTCGATCGCGTCTAACCGGCGTCACGCAGGAGACTCCGACACTGCCTAGCAATGGGGATGAGCACGCCCGGTGCTCGATTATTCGCCAATGGTCTGATATTGCCCCTAACTGATAAAGCCCCTTAGGAAGCTGTAGCGGAATTGCGTAGGCCACGTCAATGGTCTTTCCTTCTTCTCTTGTCTCTTTCTCCCTCGCCGCCCTTCTCCTCGTCGCTTTGTCGAAGTTTTTCCAGCCGCATTTTGATGGCGTATCTAACAGGAAGTAACCGTATACGCTATTTCCAAGTGTGCGCGTCATGGCGTATTGATGACAACCCTATGATCTAAAACCACCGGATTTTGCCTGCCTGGCACCCCGGCAGTATGCGTCAGTCGGCAGTACACTAGTACATAGCAATACACTGGTAGACAAAACCAAATACCATAGTAAGCGCAGCTTCTAAATTAAATGTCGACATATAATAAAGCTATAATAATAAAACTAAGTGCCATTTTTTATTTTATTATTATTATTATTATTATTATTATTATTATTATTTATTCAATATTTCGGCGCCATTTAATGCATTGTGGAAGAAACCTCTGTTGCCTGTCGTGCAGCTACCTAACAATTTGTTTGCGGTGGTGGTGGTAAGACGGGGCGGGGGTACCCGTCTATTTAACATGAATACCAAATTTGTTTTTGTATATATAAAAAAACTTTAAACTATTGCTTATAGTAAGTGGGCTAACGTACAGTGTCTGGCCACCTAATTTCCCTTAGTAAAAACAATTCTGAGTTTTGCAGCTACGTAGCAGAATAGTAGTCGACGGGCTAAGGATCGACTTACAAGCGCAATTTAAAGGTACTCACTAGTACTGGGGGCTATTGTGCTACTATGTGGGTTATTGTGCTACTATGTGGGTTATTGTGCTACTATGTGGGTTATTGTGCTACTATGTGGGTTATTGTGCTACTATGTGGGTTATTGTGCTACTATGTGGGTTATTGTGCTACTATGTGGGTTATTGTGCTACTATGTGGGTTTTTTCGGCATCGCACAGCGGGACGCTCGTGAGCCCAACAGCATCGCCTTTGCAATGTCCTTTTTATGAGCTAAAGAGTACAGTTTTTAGACAGCACTTTGCAGGGTAATGTTTAGTTTTACTTTTGAGCATTTGGCACTACGCTGACTGACAGCATAGGTCTATAGGAGAGCAATGCAATACTCGCGCGTACTGACAAAAATGCCCATGCCATCATCAAAGCAGACAGAACTGGATTTCCTGCACTCGCTGGTTTGGCGCCAAGGTCTGCGGACGTGTGTGTGGGAAAGTCCAAGGGATCACGCTTCCCGTGTGATAGCAACAAGGTAAACCCAGAGAGTGAGACACTAGAGTGGTCAGAGATTATTTTGGCGTACTGTGTGGGCCGTACGACGGGAAGAGGCGAGATGTTAAGCCGCTGTAAAGTTTGAATAAGACCTCTTCAGCACAGTAAAACAGAAACAAAACCACTCGCGAAAAGGTCGGAAGGCTTCGAGCGGTTCGCCTCGCATTCAAATTTGAATCCCAACGGCCTCTTTAACTAAAGGGAGTTAACGCAGTATAACATTGCACCATCTAAAAGTATCCGGCCTTGCGTATAAGTCTATACATGTCATATAGCACACAGTATATATACATAGAGGGCAGTGCATGCATGTGCAACGGCATATGGTATATAGTATATTCGGTTTAGCGAGTGTTACTTAGCAGTATCGCAGCACACAGTTTATATAGGTAGTGTATTATAAACAACGTACAACATTAAAATCGTGATGAGGCGCTTGGTAAGATCTAGGACGCGCTCAAAACCCTTGGGCTGTTAACGGACAAGTACTCGAACACGCATCTAGGCATCAAGCTTGCTGCTCTAAGTTAGTACATTGGTGCATTGTGCAAAACCTGAAAAGAGAAGCCGAGAAAACCAAGACGAAAAAGCAAGTAACCACTCACATAGAAAAGCTCACGAAGCTTTAAAAGCAAGAGGAGTGGCTCTTCGGCAAGTACGACAATCTTAAGGG
This sequence comes from Dermanyssus gallinae, assembly GCA_003439945.1. Lineage (NCBI taxonomy): Eukaryota > Metazoa > Arthropoda > Arachnida > Mesostigmata > Dermanyssidae > Dermanyssus > Dermanyssus gallinae. Next base: position 10,733 of record QVRM01002916.1, on the reverse strand, counting down.
TTAGCTGGAGATAACGGCTGCAGAAACTAGTACATCCGGTACTAGGAAGGAGAAGGCAGAGGCTCAACCTAAGAAAGCGACGTGCTGCTTCAAGTGCAACAGGCAATTGGAAATGGAGCGGCTCGATGAGATCTGGACTACAGGACTCAATAAAAAGATAAACGAGGAGCTGAAGCACGCTCATACAACCGAAGTGCAGATGACACTCAATTCCAAAGATTGGCCGGAAAAGGTGTTTGAGAGAACGACACTGGTAAAGAAAAGCATCGTCGGAGCCCGGAGCACACGAGCTATGCTGATCAATCAAGGCTGTGGACGGAACGGTTCTCATCTAGGGGGAACCTTCTCCACGGGTGACCTCGGCCAATTGCTTCGGTAAGCGCCCACAGTACCATCAACCGAAGACCTGGGAGGCCCGGACTGAACCTCAACAGAGGCTGCGGTTTTCAGACTATCGAAAACCTGGAGTTTTAGTTGGTAACGCCGATAGTCTTGCGGTGAGTCCGAGACTGTTCGGCCCACATCCAAAGATGGTGATCGCCCATGCGTAACGCATTTGTCCCCTCCTAAAATAAGAACACCTGGCTCTCAGCCAGTAAGCATCTATACACTCGCTCAAGCTGTGTATTTCCGCTACGGTGATGCAAATTACGAGAAGCAGATAGAAAGAGTCGAACTGAGCGGCTTAGCAATGAATGCCATTCACACAATCTTCTAGACTTCTTTACGGCTTGCGGCAAAAACTGGCAACGTTCTTGTGTATATAATAATACGTATTTTTGAAGTTACGTTATTGGTACGATCTGAGCTGCATTTCCTGCATAACTCTCTAGCAGCTACAAGCAATTTTTCTGCTTGGTTGAATTGTTAACACGTTATCTAACAATTGTGTTTTGGAGAGTAAGTATTTACACACACATATATATATATATATATATATATATATATATATAAATATATGCGTGGTAATATCGCAATCGTAAATTTCGCTCAAGGACGCGGCGTCCCAATAATCTCTAAGCTAACTCTCGATGCACCCATTCGATGACACGTCCACGATGATGCGTGGCGCGCTAATGACGGCTCATACGCTCAGCTTCGTCCGGTCCTGATCTAATTACTACTGCTACTACTATAATACTACTACCGCTGCTCATCCAGACTCGTTGGTCCGGACAGACCAGGCGCAGAGCGGCGACAGTCTGTGTGTAGTCCGGGGCGTATCGCGGGGGCCTCGGGCTTACATAGTCCCGCCCAAGTCGAGCTATCATCATTTAGCGTTGCTGTCATGACATGAAAGCTATCTATCATCGGCATCATCTGTCCACTCTCGTGTGTCTCGCCGAAGGCACTGCTCTGCCAATTGCCATTGAACACCATATGACGCCGGCACTAAGTATCATTCCCCCTCCAATTGTTGTTATTGTGTATCTCCGTGTTGTTATTGTTCATAATGACAATCATCCGATTGGTAGACAATGCCCGTTTGAAACCCTTACGTATATATATATATATATATATATATATATAACATTAGTTACTAATATATATATTATATTCTTGTAATCGCAGTGCATCTGCTAGGAACAGCCTGACATTTGTGGTTATATGTGATGCAACTGTTAGCCTACCAAAGAGTTCTTTTTGCAGGCGTGCGGCAACTGAGTTTTTAAACTGACTAGAAGATTCTTAGCCTCCTTTCGTTAGCCCCCGACAACCTTCGACGCAACGTGGATCTTATGCATGTTCCCCGCGGCAGGACTTTTGGGTGCACAAACACGTATTCACGCAACTTTGCTGCTCTAAAGGAACTGATGCACTCGCCTTAAATGACGGCCGGCTGCATTGCAGTTAAATTGGTAATCGAGGCCTCCAGCCTGATAGGTTTTGGAGGCATGCGGATTTAGAGTTGAACTACTCAAAGCGTTTCGGCACATTCTCATTCCCACATCTGTGTCAGCCAATGGAATGTCTGTAGTTGACACGCGGTTGCAAATGCGCGGTTCAGATGACTATCAGTCTAATTACTATTATTATTGTTCTGACAATATTGGAGTGGGACACTACCACTCGAAGCTATTGATCGTCATCGCAGGCACCTCAATATTTATAGACATAGATTGGCACAGTAGTGCGTAACTTTAGAGGTGTACTTGCCTATAAATATATATATATATATATATATATATATATATATATATATTTACAGTAAACGGAATCTAAAACAGTAGCAGTAACGTATTGGAATGAAGAAAAGTTACTAGAATGCCTATATATATATATATATATATATATCGGCCTTGCGGTCGGTACAAGGTGAGCAAAGTTAACCCACACAAACATCAAGCTTCAGCAGATATTTGAAGTGCTTCCCAAACTCTAAAAGCTAGCTGGACCCAACCACAACAACGATGTAGAGTATTCTCTACAAATGTCTGAAAATAAATGTCGCTTGTATTGTGGCCTTGTTATGGAATAAAACCTTAACTGCGTTAATAGTGCTCCAACGAAGACTACGGACGGCAGTAGTTTGACTTTTGGCGCTCTGCCTTTTTCCAGAGACCCATAGCATCGTCTCTGGGCAGCGCTTTTCCACTCATCGCACTATTGCTCTAGAAAGCACCTTTTTCTTTTACATAGGCTACTTAAGCGTCCGTGAAGCCGGTGTCTAACATCACTTCTAGGCCTTTGACTCTCCTCGGGCTGGAGACCTAGAGGGTGCTGCGTGGCAGCGTCGGGCTGGAATTAAAAGTACGTGCGCGATGGGTAAAGCAGACTTGCAGTGTTGGGACGTGAAGCGGTACGTTTTGTGACCTGCAGTAGTCCGTTTCGTGACGTACAATTGTACGTTCATTGACATGCCGTTGTGAGATGCTTGACGTGCAATTATGCGTTTCTTGACATGCAGTGATTTGTTTCTTGACGTAAAGTGGTACGTTTTTTAACCTGCAGTGTCACGTTTATTGGCGTAGAGTGGTACGTTTCTTAATATGCGTAGCATAGGATCGGAGGGCGCTAACACCCGCATCAAACGAGCATCGACTACACGCGGACATCTGAACACGGCCGCCAGGCAAAACGGCCGTTGAGGTGAGCTTTATATTATACTCATCAGTCCGGCGTAGTGTCCGAGAACTGCTTAGGTGCAGCACATCTTGACAGATAATCAGCAGCCCCTATAATTTTGCTACACAAAGCGGAGGATGGAATGGTTGTTGAAGTTGTCGAAAGGTCACTCGTACGTGGGTCCGCCCCCAGGCGGAGCGGACCTCTGTATATGTAGGCCACTTAGATTCTAATGCGGAGAGATACCGTACTTAAAAGGAGACGAAACAAACCCTGGCAGAATACTTGACTCATGTGGTGCAGCTGTGTAAGAAGTAGAGTGCAAAAATAATCTTAAGAAGAGTTCACAGAAGATTTCCCTGACGCTGGCTTCGGTGCAACCAGCAGCGCGAACTACTTATCAGGCGGTCTAAAAGACTAGTTTTGCAGCGTACAAGGATATGACAGCGGCAGAAGACACGCTGAAAGACTCGCGTACGGCGGCACCACGGAATGCCGGTGTCTGCGATTATCACGAGCTATAGAAAGCTTAAGGCGCTACGGGGCATTGATGACTAGGAGACAATAGAGATAGCAGAAGGGGCCCCGCAGTCCACTTACAACGTGGTTGTCTAGTTAACGAGCCCTAACGAGCGCTGAAATAGACGAGCCGACACTTTCGGTGCGGCAGAGATCCTTGAACGAGCGTTTGGCCTATTCAAGGTATGTCGCCACTGCGACGGAGCAACTTGAACTACATGATACTAAACGCTCTAACACTTCAAAGCAGCGGGGCACTACATCTCTGCGTGGAAAAGAAATGTCCACCGTCTTTCGCCTGTCAGGCCACAATTGGGACACGAATTTCCGAGGGACGGATAAAATCGGAGACATTTCGCCACCGAAGCCGTGGTCCACGGAATCACCAAGAACGCTTAAGACGATGCGGCCATCCGACTGATCATCCGCGATCAGAAGAGCCACTGGCCGTGCGGTCTACCGTCGTCAAGACACTGCGCTGCAGGTCACGGCACTGTGGGGCTTGGACCGCTTATATAGTTAATGTTCTACGGCAGGGGCTGAATCTTTTTCTCGCTCAAACTGCGCACGTTTGTGTTACTCATTTTATTGGGCCTAAAAGACGCGTTTATAAAAAAAAAGCTAAGCAATGGCCTTTAATATTATTTAGGGGCAAAATCGCCATAAGGCTACGATGTCCCATTTACCATTCGTCCTAAGCCGTATGGTAGTCAAACATTAGCAAACATTAAGGTACTATCAAAGTTCGCAATATACGTTAAAGGCGACCTTGGAGGTAGCATTCGCGTCTCCTAAACGAACTATAGATTAACTTATTCGATTTAGAGCACTCTTAAGCATTATGAAAAAGAAGCGAAAATATAGATCTGCAGCGGATAGCGACTGCACAAAAAGTTGCGCTATTGAGACACAGTAGCATATAATTTAAAATGGAGATGCGGGGTGGCAGAGCATATATCTGTGCGAAACTCAATTCGTTTAGCAATATCCAGCCGCCTGGAATGCGCTCCAGGATGCGCGACCCCTGGCTTTGATGGTGGCAATTGACAAATCGATTAGAAGGCCAATCGTAGTGTGGCACTTACATCATCATCTTGCGTGCCAAGTGGGTTAAGGCTGATATTGGTGAACATTGGTTATAAGTATGTCTGTTACAGAACTCTCCTGAACATTTTACAGGTTGGCAGAGGTCGATCGTTTGTCATCCAGCTAAGTCCGACCGGGTGCCCCAGATAGCCTGAACTGTTGTTAATGCTGTAATGTAATTCCTGATTTTCTCCTGAAATTTTGAATTGTAAATGGTCGATTCTCGCGTCTAGAACCGCCGGCGCCCCACGTTCCAGTAGAGTGTGTACCATCAGGGAAACCTGCAGCCCACGTGTCAATCAGCGCTATGACTTTAGTAGACGGTGAGACGAAATGGTGGCAGCAAGTGAAGTGCAGGCTTTCTGTGTCCTTACCGCACTCCAGTAAGATGAGTATTTCTTCTGATAGCGACTCCACTGTCAAAACCGTAGCTCTCATACATAACGTATACTTGGAATAAACATCAAGGAGTAAATTGCTCGCGATGGATGCATCTTCATATGTCTGAGAACTGCTACCTTGGTAGCAGTTCTCAGACTGGAGATTCTAATTGGAGCTACCAAATAGTTTTTCCAGGCGAGCCGTTTTACGGTATTGCGAAAGACCTCGGTTGCAGAAAGCGGTTGCAACGCTTCACGCCAGCTGAATTTACGGAAACGATAGATAATCATAGAAATTTTACCTGCTGATGCTGCTGTTACTAGTGAAGCTCGTCGCGCTCGTGCGTATAAACATTTGCCTTTGCGGCCGTCACCTTGGTCCGTACTTTTTCGCAATATCAAACGCTTAGTAACAATGAGGTCCAGAGACAGTCATGAGAAAATAACACAAACGTATTTATTAGCATTAGAATTAGTGTAACTATTTGTTGATCTTGTTGTTGTGTCGTTCTTCATCTCGCTGTCCATAGCTATTACTACTGTGTCTATTATTTGTAGCTCATTTCATATATTTAATTCTATATATATATACAGGGATTTCAGCCGGTTTGTTAGCGTTGCCACCTGGGCGACGCCTCAACAAGCACAGACTTCACAACTTGCGCCGTTTTTTCATCTCTTCCTCTCTCTCTCTCTCTCTCTCGATATATATATATATATATATATATATAAATCATACGTAAAATGTATGTATAAATATATATACATAACATGACTATATATATATTCCTTATAAGGCTGGTACCATGATCAAATTCAATGCCTCTTTCAAAACCGTTTCTAGTCTTTTTGCAACAGGAGATTCACTTTAGAACTCATGAAGGCTTCGTGAACTTGATTTTTTTTCCGATGTGTTTTGCTTTGTCCCGGCTGGCGCTACTCAGATGACCTGATGATAGGATTGTATGCTGTAATGTATTGCAATTCGGTGATAATCCCGGGAGGCCTGTACGTATGTCGGCCACTCGATCTTCGGTGCTGGACGGTGCACTGCCGTCAGGTGTATAATCGCACGCAAATGCCTCAACACGCAGACGTTAAATAGCGACCTCGGCCGGTGAACTTGTTTTGGTCCCCTACTTGAGGCCCAATCGAACCGGCCGACTTGATGACTTTCTGATGGGCTCCTTTGCCTCTGCTATCTGCGGCGATCCAACTGACTAATCGCTGTGATGATGGATGTATGCATGCGTGTTATTGCCGCCACTAAAACGCATATTCTTGAGCCTCTTTGACGCGTACGTGCGTCAATTTGCGCGCACTACGTTTCTATAGCATTGAGTAGTGGCGATAATAGTGGTGTAGTTGTTAGTTGTGTGTCAAAGTTGTGACGAACATTGTTCTCACGACTGCGGCAACGTTGATATTGATCGTTGTAACGTGGCTCCAGCATTGTCATGCCATCGTTGCGTGTGGCCCAGCCGCACCGTGGACGACGCAGTGGTGTCGACGTTATCGGGTTAGATAACGCTTCGCCTTCATTATTATGGTAACTTCGACTGCGTCTTGTTTGTTTGCTGTTGGCTCTGGTGGTGCTGTTGTTACCGTCAACAATAATAATAATAATAATAATAATAATAATAATAATATAGGGTCTACAAAAAAGTATTTTCGGATTGGCGCTCGCGCATCTTTCACCGCGCCGGCGCCTAGGCATAGATCAGTGGCTCACTCTTTGTTGTTTTCATGTGAAAAAGAGCGGGGAATCTGCTGGTCTCATTTTGAAATCTGTTTAGCCGTTTGTTCATAAAAGTGCTGCAAAATTGAGGTAGAAAAATGCCTAATTCGGGCGATTTTACTCCATGAGTTTAAAAATGGACTGAGTGCAGGCTCACAAAAAGTTTTTAAAATCGTTTGGAGATGCCTGTTGTACAGACAGAATGTGCCAACAGTGATTTGAGAAGTTCCGAAAGGAAAAAAAAACAAGGTTTTATTGTGTATTTGGTGGAATGTGGGCGGAATAGTGCACTATGAACTTTTACCGCGTAACCAGGCGATAAATACGGCCGTGTACTGTCAACAACTCGAAAAGGTTTACGAAAAAGTAAAGCAGTCGTACCCTGCGCTAATTTCAAGGAAGGGTGTCCTGTTCCACTAAGACAACGCAAGGCCCCACGTGAGTAGGGAGACCCTTTCGAAAATGTCCCAGCTAAAATGGGATCTTTTGGAACATCCACCGTATTCCCCCGACTTCGCACCATCTGATTACCACCTATTCAGATCGATGCAAAACATTTTAAGTGGTAAAAAATTCACTTTCGAACACGTGCGTTCTGGCCTGGAAGAATATGTTGGATTTTTTGGAAATTTGGCAGATTATTTAGGAATCGAACACCTTGTAAGTCGTTGGGCAGAGGTTGTATCTTCCGGCGAAGAATATATAAATCAATAAATAAGACCTCCCGTGTCACCTATATATGTGTTTTCTTTATAGCGCCAAAACCGAAAAGACTTTTTTGTAGCCCTAATAATACTAATAACACACACAACGCACTCAAGCAAAACCGTATATACTCTCATTATTTGACAGCCGTTCTCTTCCTTGTTGTTTTCGTGTTAATTGTTGTTTATTGCTGCTGTGGCTACTGCTGCTGCTGCTGTTGTGTACTCTTCTGTCGTTATGCAGCTCAACGTATTCCTTTCATGTAGCTGTCTCGCCAGAGTACTATAACTACATGTTGTAGAGCGTTTAAACGTGCCAGCAAACACAGAGCGCAAAAACATGCAATTCACTTGATTCTGGCTACTGAACTCATATCCGCGTGCGTCAAATATGTTCTTCTACTTGTCTTTTTCTTCTGTAATAATACAATCGATCTAAGCAACTCACTGTGGTGATTTAATTCAAGTATGGTATTAACTTATCAGCTTCGTAATTACCGATAAACTATCACCTACTATCTGGTGGCATTTCTTGTGCAGCAGGGTTGTTGTTTTGTAGGCGGGTCAGGAAGGAGGAAGACTGTAGCTTTAATGTATAAAGCTTTCATTTTTTTTTCAGTAACATGCTACGTGTAGCGGTGTTGACACGGACAGTGTCAATAGCATCATCAGCTTGCCAAATCGGCAGCACCTCAAATAATACCACTACCATAATGAACGCGACCATCGAGCATTTCTTGTCGTTGATATCGACCGATATCGGGCAACTGATTATCTGTTAGTGTGGAATTTGCCTTAGCCAGTAACCTTGTTGTCCAACCTAGGCAGCCCTCAGGCGTATAGCTAGTGCGCTCAGGCGTTCTACTGAGTGGTTTGGACCCGGAAAAGCGTCGGCTACATTCTCACGCCTTTCAATCTCTCGGTGTACTCACTGAGGCCCTATTCTAATAAAACAAAGGCTTTTTTTCATGCCCACGCTTACGTTTCCCGTTTCAGTGTGGTTATGATTTACCATCTGTACAGCTGTCGTATAAGGCGTATACGCATATACAGCCAAGGCGCTTAAACGCATGAATACACAATAGAACTTCTCTTCATCTTCGACCGTCAATCGTATTTTTGGCTACGTCGCATCCGACATACCAAGCTATAAAGTCACCTACTGATCCGGTTGGCACTAGCCGTACTGCGTGTTTACGAATTTTCGATCCTGTACATATATATATATATATATATATATATATATATATATATATATATATATATATATATATATATATATATCTATATATATATATATATATATGTAATTCAATTCAGTTAATTAAATCATTTACATATTCTGATATAGCTGCACTTTATGTTTAACAAGGCAACGGTCTTAAAATGAACAAGGTTTTCTTCAGTATATATATATATATATATATATATATATATATATATATATATATATATATATTAAAGAAAACCTTGTTTATTTTTAGACCGTTGCCTGTTGAACATAGAGTGCAGCCATGTCAGGATCTGTGAATGATTTAATTAACTGAACAGTCGGATGCGTGCAATAACAATAAACGTTATAATTATACCTAATATTTGTCGATACATCTCCTAAAGATTTATAACGATACAGTCCTTATATAACTACGTACCTATTTTCTTAGAGCCTATGAGAGTGAGCACGTATGACATTGTACAATAATGCTGTAATAACTCATTATGTACTTATAATAAAAAAACAGCCCTATATTATTATTTACTGTCACGTGTCGCATTTCTGTCGGCGTTCGATAGAAAGCCGCAGAAAAATAACATATAATATCATATTTACAAATGTCTAAGTTTAAAAGAAAAATATTTATACACATATGATAGATATTTTACAATTATTGAAGTCATGGCATGAACGGACACGATGAAAACTGAATAGAGGAATACTAAACATTCAATACTATACAGATATATATATATATATATATATATATATATATATATACGGCCATGATCCCACACATTATTTTAAAAAAAAATCTATAGTAATATTCCATATTGACCATGCGGCTAGGTGGCAAAAATTTGTGGTCAACGGAACATTCGTGTTACATCTGCTCAGTGTTTATTTCTTCGATGGTCTTTCTACTTGAATGCGCCACTGGAAGGATTGGACTTTGCTATCGAGGTCGTAACTGTATTACCATGACTCCTGTTAATACTTGTTGAAGCAATCTAGACTCTTATGCTACCGTCTGAAGTTTTAATTCGAACATTCCCCAATGCGCTTTCATTTGTTAGAAAACAACTTTTTGGAATGAACTTCGCTGCCAGTTGTCTGGCGCATAAGAAATCTGATCCATAAGACATCTCTAATTACTCAGCTATCTTGATTGTAATTCGGTAATTGTTAAATACAGTATCACGAAGTTTTTTGACGTTTTCTTTTGTTACTGATGTCAAAGACCTTCCCGAACGGAGATCAGTGAGGTCACCGAAATCATCTTCAGTTTAGTTTATGTCTGTCGCGAAATCGATGGCACCACGTATACACAGTGTTTAGGAACGCTGCTTGTTCACCCTAAGCAGTTTGTTACATTTCCAACAAAATTATAGCATATTCCTCCATTTTCAGCACATTAGAAATGCCGAACTCCGTCTTCTTACTTCTCTGAACCACAACTCGAATGAATTTGGCCCGTGTAGAGATGACGAAAGTCGCTTCTAAGCAAAACAAGCCGGAAGACCTTGGTGGTTTCGGTCTGACAGGAAACTTCAATGTACTAGAACTTTCCGATTCACCATCGTATATACATTTACTACGAATTGCTCATGAAACAAGTTATTGGCATCTACTCATTATGGGTTGTGTCGCGATCGAATCCACGACTCATGAGATCGGAGGTCATAGAGGGTGTCTCTCCCACTACGTCCCGCGGATATTTATATATATATTGTGTAGACTTAGGGCACCTGTTTTATATATATATATATATATATATATATGTGTGTCAGTCATTAGGACTCGCAACTTTGCCCCATTATTCACTCTAGCAACTAGCAAGTACGCGGTAACTAATCATCATGTCCACTCACCCACCATTGTTTGGTTAGTACACTAGCTAGCTCTAGTAGTAGTAGTAGTAGAATTAGTGTCGTTAAATTATCACAACATTCCTCCGCCTTGACGCCGCGGGTGGCCAGCGTCGACGTTAGTGAGATCTCTCTCCTCCCGGCCTACAGAGGCCG